>JAECUM010026932.1:0-28969 GCA_016617855.1 Megalonaias nervosa | reverse complement strand
TCTTGAAACCACAGCGGGTCTGCGTCATTGAACTTAAGGTCTCGCTGTTGCTCTCGCCTGTAACTTTCAGATTGGTCATCTCTTGAAACATACTTGAGAAGAAAATTATTATTATAATAATGACGAGGAGAAGACGACGATGACGACAAAGGTGATGATCAAAAAATTGATAATAATAAGAACGATGATAAAGATATAATATTGATCATACTATTTATCATCGAATGGGCGATACATATTGCAAATCCTTTCAACTTGACGTTTTCTAGGCAAATAACAGGGGAGATTTGTTTCACATTCATATTGATATCGATAACGTTTGAAAATACTTAATGTGAATCATATTGGTAACGTTTACATTTAGGCACGTTGAATATCACAGCAATGTTTCGTATAAGAATGAAGACAGAAATAAGAAATTTTATATTCAATGAAAAAGAAAATGTATGTTACCTCTTAGCTAATCGCGGCTCGCGCGCGTGCCTCTGTGTGTGTGTGTGTGTGTCTGTGTGTGTGTGTGTCTGTGTGTGTGTGTTGTGTGTGTGTGTTGTGTGTGTGTGTGTGTGTGTGTGTGTGTGTGTGTGTGTGTGTGTGTGTGTGTGTGTGTGTGTGTGTGTGTGTGTGTGTGTGTGTGTGTGTGTGTGTGTGTGTGTGTGTGTGTGTGTGTGTGTGTGTAAACACAACCAACCGTACTGTCTTTGCCAATGTTTCAGGAGGAACACTGGTACTTGAAACCTTCTTACTTATATAGTTGCATCGTTTGAGATATTCCTGTAAGACGCACGAAATTTCAAATTAATCATTCGTCGTGACTTTGCATGTTTCTCAATCATATAAATGCAAGCACTCAAACCAGTACGATACGATATAATGCCTCGCGTCGATGACCAAACCAATACGAGTTACCCCATACACCAAAATGGCGCTTTAGAAAGAAATGCAAACATTGTATAATTAAGATGAATCATACCCTTTTGCTCCCCTCAAATGGTACTTTTCATATTTCAATCATATACGTAATTGGAACATCTGTTCCCTTCAATATCTGTGAACGAGATTATCTTCATTATTATCATTTTCATACTAATTCACACTACATCAACACCTGTTAGTCTGAGAAATTACCTTATTGCAAGATACGGTAAAAAACTGAATGACCCACTTCAACAAACACATTGTTGTGTTCATTAAATATTAATAAACATGCACAATAAAAAGAAACATACAGACAAACAAGTAGCCAATAATGCATACGTATCATAAGCTGAAATTCTTTGGCTGATTAGTCTAAATCTTCTTATTTCTTGCTGTGACACGATCAAGAGATGGGTGTGCCCCAGGACAGTATTTTATCGGTGACGCTTTTCAACATAAAAATTAATAGCATCACCAAATGTCGGACTCCTGGTGTGGATTGCTCCCTATATGTTGATGACTTTTTAATATGTTACCGATCCAAGCACATGCATACAATTGAAAGACAACTACAGCAAAATATCAACAAGATTCAAATTTGGGCCAATACTAACGGTTTCAAATTCTCGAAATCAAAAACTGTAGGTATGCATTTCTCTCAGTTACGAAGACATCATGATGAACCTAAACTCACGCTGGACGGAACACCTATTCCAGTTGTTGAGGAAGCAAAATTATTAGGTATTATCTTCGACAGAAAACTGACTTTTATTCCACACCTGAAGAATTTGAAAGCTAAATGCTTGAAGTCTCTAGATTTACTTAAAGTAGTAGCGCACACTGACTGGGGTGCTGATAGAAAAGTCATACTCAGTTTATACAGAACATTTATTCGCTCGAAGCTAGACTATGGTTGCGTTGTCTATGGTTCAGCTAGGAAGTCCTATCTGAAGATGCTTGACCCAATTCATCATCAGGGAATAAGACTTGCTCTGGGAGCATTTGAGACATCCCCGTGTGGAAGCCTACTCGTTGAAGCGAACGAACCACCTTTATCACAACGTAGAGAAATGCTTTCCGCACAGTATGCTCTCAAATTAAGATCAAACCCTCTGAACCCTGCTTTTTCGGCTGTTTTTGAACCCAAATATAAAACCTTATATGACAATAAGCCAAATGTCATACCTACCTTTGGCATTACAATATTACCATGCCTTGATAGTACCAAAATTGATCTTTCAACAATTCAGAAAACATCCGTCTCCAAAACACCTCCCTGGCTACTTCAACAACCAAAAGTACTTTTCACGTTACACGATGGAAAAAAAATCGGAGACAAACCCTTCTATCTTCCACAATTCATGCCATGAACTCCTCACCCAATTTGAAAATTATACAAAAATATATCCTGATGGATCAAAAGATAAGGAAAAGGCTGCTGCAGCCTTCGTTAGTGGAAAACACACAACAAAAGTTTGCTTGCCAAATGGTACATCAGTTTCCTCAGCCGAAATCAGAGCAATAGACCTTGCCTTGCAATATATTGAAAGCAAGCGTATTTTAGACAACATCATCGTCTCCGATTCACTATCAGTACTTCAGTCACTACATAATAGAAAACTGGAGAATCCATTATTAGCCAATATTCTCCTCAAACCTACTGAGCTGAGTACTCCCACAATATTGTATAATGTTGGTTACCCAGCCATATTGGAATGAAAGGTAATGACAAAGCAGACCGCGCCTCTATATTGGCCCTATCACTGGAACCATCCGATTTTAAAACACCGTATACTGATTTTAAACGTAGTATCAAAGAATGTTTACATCAGAAATGGCAGGTATCATGGAATGATGCCGTGAATAACAAACTTCATGCCATCAAACCAACCCTAGGAGAATGGACTCTTTCCTACAGAGCCGTCCGTAAGGAGGAGGTAGTCATTGCAAGAATTCGAATTGGTCATACTTATTTAACCCACTCCTACATACTAAAAGGAGAAGACCCACCAGAGTGCGTATCTTGCAATGAACCATTCACCGTTAAGCACTTTATGTTGGAGTGTTTCGACCTCCAACCTACCCGTAATCATTATTACAATGTGCATGACATTAGGGAGCTCTTTGATACAGTTAGCGTTTCTTATATTATAGACTTCCTGAAGGAAGTAAATATTTATCATAAGCTATAGCTTGTATGCTATCACCTTGAACAGTTTTATGTGTTATATATACCGTTGCTAGATGTTAATTACCTTTCATCTGTTTTCGTTGTCATACATCATTTGCACTCCCCGTTGATCGGGAAACGTTATTTATTTATCACCGTTACCATTTTATCGTTGTACCTTCAACTGTTTATTTTCGTATCGATGGTCGATACGAGACCTGTTACCATTTTTAAATGATGAAAGATATAACCTTTTGTATGGCTCTAAATAGCCTCATAGTCCTAGTGCGCCGTAAAAAATACAACCAACCAACCAACCAACCAATTATTTTTTTTTATTATCATGTTGTCATGTTGAATATGTTGTAATACTTGTATCATGTAGGGAGATAGCTTTTTGAAGTTGTTAGAACATGTGTCCAATTCCATTGTATCATAATGTGACAATAAAATATGTTTAAACAAAACTGAGAGCGTTTACTTTACTCCTCGGAAGTATATCAGTGTGAAAACGTGTCGGTAAATGTGTTTGTCCGTGTGTTGTTGATATCTTTTCTAACCCGTCGGAAGATCAGGATCTAGGTTATTTGAATGAATAACAAGTAGAACGAACAATGCAAACTCTTATTTTAGGCGCTTAAATGTAATATTCACATAAATACAGGTATTGTATTCTTCGATGTGATAGTCCACTCCTAATAGTCATGAATTTCCCCCTGCGGGTCCGGGGTTGTAGAATTGGCCCACCGTGCCTCGCTACGTGTCGTAAGAGGCGACTAAGTAGAGGCAACCTGTTTGCCGTGGGTTGCGACCCGTGTCGGAGGAGGAAAGGATCCTGGTAGTTGAGCAGAGGCTTTCCGATGCAATACACTACTTTGGCCTCTACTTCTTCTAGACGGGTGGTCGGGATGGGCCCGGTCTCGACAAATCGGCTGGTCACGCCGAGCCCTAGGAGGTCTTTATTTCTCGCTCACTTTCTTTATCTTTCTCGTTGTATCTCTCTTGATACCACCGTTGCCCCTACATTCTATCCCTTTAACTTTCCATTTTCCAAGTCTTAGAAGACTTCCTAGAAGGCGGTGGCTCAACGGGTCAATTGGGAGGTAATTTTACCGACTGAGTATGTCTTATGGGATGAATCAGGAGGTGAATTTACCTACTGAGTATAACATCTGTGTATCCCTGACACTTGAAAAGTGTCCCCTTGTTGGGCTCCTTGGTGGGCGGGGAGCACGGGTGCTGAATTTTAAATCCACCAACATGGATATTTTAAAAAAAAATCAACTCAAGCGTACCAAAACTGGATCTGACTCAGATGACGAACCATGTGGTGTGGATTCATTTCCACGCTTCATGGTTATACAGTCTAAAGATGCCACAAAACCGCTTAATGTACTCTCTCCATTTGTGATCGAGAAAACAATTATGGGACTGATTGGAACACCAAAAGGTGTTAAAAAGTTAAAATCGGGCTGCCTACTTGTCGAATGTCAGCGACGAGGTCAAACAGAAAACCTCAAGAAAATGAGAATCTTTTCAATATTCCAGTGACCTCATTCGCCCACACAACACTCAATTCGAAGAAAAGGCGGGATTCGCTGTCGTGACTTGGCTGGAGTCAGCGACAAGGATATCATTGAAGGGATGAAAAACGAAGGTGTCACTGCAGTCCGTAGAATACGTATTAAACGTAACAACAACCTGCAGGACACCAACACCATTATACTCACCTTCAACAAGCCAACAGTACCCAGAGTGGTCAAAGTTGGCTTTCTGCAAGTGAAGGTTGATGTGTACATCCCAAATCCACTTCGATGTTATAAGTGTCAGAAATATGGTCATCATGAAGACCGATGCTCAAAAAGCCAAATATGTGGAAGATGCGGAGATCACTCTCATCAGGAATCTGAGTGTAGAGCCACTCCGCATTGTGTCAACTGTGGAAAGGAGCACCACGCCAATTCCAAGGATTGTGATACCTGGAAACAGGAGAAGGAAATACAGAGGGTTAAATACACATCCAACATTCCCTATCCAGAGGCCAGAAAGCTTGTACAGGCAAAAACATCTCTTCCTGGCCCATCCTTCTCCACTGTAGTGAAGAACAATCCTAAAGCAACGAAGGACGCTCAAACGCAGACAGATGCACCCGAGTCAACATCAAGCACTAACACCCCCCATTACCAAGCACAAAAAACCACGGCATCTACCCAAACAACATTCAATAATACTCAACAACCGAAATCACCAAAGACCAAAAACAGATCACAAGGAAATAGGCAGCAAAAGGGGTCAGAAGACCCCATCAAACTCTATAACAGGTTTGGAGACATTGAGAACATGGATGCAGAAAATGCTGCTCCATGTTCTCAAATTAGCTCCAGAGTTAACAAAAAAATCATCCCCTTACTTCCTCCGTAGAAATAACCATATAGATTCTCTCCGCGAAAAGTCTAACCTAGCTCCAAAATCTCCAATATAAACTTATAATGAAGAACACGATCATACAATGCAATTGTCGAGGACTTAAAGCCAATTACAATGAAATTCTCCTGCTTTTAAACGAATATGATCCTGGAATAATATGCCTTCAGGAAACCTTTTTAAAAGTAAGGGACAACATCACACTTAAAAACTACTCCCTGTTTAACACCTACTTACAGAACGTTGACAGGGCCTCGGGAGGGGTTTCTATTGCTGTGAACAGTAGAGCCCCACATAGCGTCATCCCTTTAAACACAAATTTGCAAGCCATTGCTGTGAGTGTCACTCTACATCGAGTGATTACATCTTGTTCTCTTTACATACCACCAAACACCAACTTATTACCAAACCAATTAGACACGCTTGTTCAACAACTTCCTGCACCATTTGTTTTACTCGGTGATTTTAATGCCCATATTATTTTATGGGGATCAAATTATATAAGCGACAGGGGCAAAAAGGTCGAAGATTTTATTACTAGACACGACTTGTGTCTATTTAATACCAAATCACCGACGTACTTGCACCCAGGAACTGGTACATACACTTGTATCGACTTGACAATTTGTTCTCCTTCACTACTTTTGGATTACAATTGGAAGATCGCTGATGACCTTCCCAGCAGTGACCACTTTCCAATCTCTCTTAAGAACACCAACGTTACAATTGATGACACGATTCCACAGTGGAATTTAAAGAAAGCTGATTGGGCCAAGTTTGAAACACTTTGTACAGCTAGAATTAACAGGAATACCGTCCTAAACGATATTCATCCTATTCGACAATTTACATCCGTCTTAATTGAGATTGCACAAGAATCCATTCCTAAGTCCTCGCCGAATTGTAAAAGAACCCCAAAACCGTGGTTCACTAAAGAATGTAAAGAAGCCATTAGACAACGCCGAGAAGCACTGAAAAAATTTAATAATCGTTCAACGCCCGAAAACTTAACTCAGTACCGTATTGTTCGGGACAAAGCTCGCCGCATAATTAAAGAAAGTAAACGAGCAACATGGAAAAAATATGTTTCAACTTTAAACTCTCGTTCCTCAATAAATAAAGTTTGGGATACGATCCGCAAAATAAATGGAAAGGGAAAATGCAATTCATTCCGACATGTAAAGATAAATAACAACAATTTCAAAACCAAACATGAAATAGCTAATGTACTTGCTGATTGTTTCTCCAAAAATTCCTCATTGTCCAATTATTAAGAAGCTTTCGGAAGATTAAAAGCTCAAAAAGAAAACACACAGTTGAAATTCACATCGAATAACTCAGAAAGTTATAACCAACCGTTTTCATTGTCGGAGCTTATGGAATCTTTCAATAAGGCCCATGATACATCCGCTGGGCCTGACGATATACATTACCAGTTTTTGAAACATCTTCCAGAACCATCCTTAACAGTTCTTCTGAAAATCTTCAATGATTTATGGATTACTGGTAATGTACCAAAAATTTGGAAAGAAGCAACAGTAATACCAATCCCCAAACCAGGCAGCTCCTTGGTGGGCGGGAAGCACGGGTGCTGAATTTTAAATCCACCAACATGGATATTTCCAAAAAAAATCAACTCAAGCGTACCAAAACTGGATCTGACTCAGATGACGTACCATGTGGTGTGGATTCATTTCCACGCTTCATGGTTATACAGTCTAAAGATGCCACAAAACCGCTTAATGTACTCTCTCCGTTTGTGATCGAGAAAACAATTATGGGACTGATTGGAACACCAAAAGGTGTTAAAAAGTTAAAATCGGGCTGCCTACTTGTCGAATGTCAGCGACGAGGTCAAACAGAAAACCTCAAAAAAATGACAACATTTTTCGATATTCCAGTGACCTCGTTCGCCCACACAACACTCAATTCGAAGAAAAGGCGGGATTCGCTGTCGTGACTTGGCTGGAGTCAGCGACAAGGATATCATTGAAGGGATGAAAAACGAAGGTGTCACTGCAGTCCGTAGAATACGTATTAAACGTAACAACAACCTGCAGGACACCAACACCATTATACTCACCTTCAACAAGCCAACAGTACCCAGAGTGGTAAAAGTTGGCTTTCTGCAAGTGAAGGTTGATGTGTACATCCCAAATCCACTTCGATGTTATAAGTGTCAGAAATATGGTCATCATGAAGACCGATGCTCAAAAAGCCAAATATGTGGAAGATGCGGAGATCACTCTCATCAGGAATCTGAGTGTAGAGTCACTCCGCATTGTGTCAACTGTGGAAAGGAGCACCACGCCAATTCCAAGGATTGTGATACCTGGAAACAGGAGAAGGAAATACAGAGGGTTAAATACACATCCAACATTCCCTATCCAGAGGCCAGAAAGCTTGTACAGGCAAAAACATCTCTTCCTGGCCCATCCTTCTCCACTGTAGTGAAGAACAATCCCAAAGCAACGAAGGACGCTCAAACGCAGACAGATGCACCCGAGTCAACATCAAGCACTAACACCCCCCATTACCAAGCACAAAAAACCACGGCATCTACCCAAACAACATTCAATAATACTCAACCACCGAAATCACCAAAGACCAAAAACAGATCACAAGGAAATAGGCAGCAAAAGGGGTCAGAAGACCCCATCAAACTCTATAACAGGTTTGGGAACATTGAGAGCATGGATGCAGAAGATACTGCTCCATGTTCTCAAAGTAGCTCCAGATCTAACAAAAAAATCATCCCCGTACTTCCTCCGTAGAAATAACCATATAGATTCTCTCCGCGAAAAGTCTAACCTAGCTCCAAAATCTCCAATCTAAACTTATAATGAAGAACACGATCATACAATGGAATTTTCGAGGACTTAAAGTCAATTACAATGATATTCTCCTGCTTTTAAACGAATATGATCCTGCAATACTATGCCTTCAGGAAACCTTTTTAAAAGATACGGACAACATCACACTTAAAAACTACTCCCTGTTTAACACCTACTTACAGAATGTTGACAGGGCCTCAGGAGGGGTTTCTATTGCTGTGAACAATAGAGCTCCACATAGCGTTGTAACTTTAAACACAAATTTGCAAGCCATTGTTGTGAGTGTCACTCTACATCGAGTGATTACATTTTGTTCTATTTACATGCCACCAAACACCAACTTGTTACCAAATGAATTATACACGCTTGTTCAACAACTTCCCGCGCCATTTGTTTTACTCGGTGATTTTAATGCCCATAACATTTTATTGGGGATCAAATTACATAGGCGACAGGGGCAAAAAGGTTGAAGATTTTATTACTAGACACGACTTGTGTCTATTTAATACCAAATCTCCGACGTACTTGCACCCAGGAACTGGTACATACACATGTATCGACTTGACAATTTGTTCTTCTTCACTACTTTTGGATTATAATTGGAAGGTCGCTGATGACCTTCACAGCAGTGATCACTTTCCAATCTCTCTTAAGAACACCAACGTTACAACTGATGACACGATTCCACAGTGGAATTTAAAGAAAGCTGACTGGGAAAAGTTTGAAACACTTTGTATAGCTAGACTTAACAGGAATTCCGTCCTAAACGATAATGATCCTATTCGACAATTTACATCTGTCTTAATTGAGATTGCACAAGAATCCAATCCCAAGCCCTCGCCGAACTGTAAAAGAACCCCAAAACCGTGGTTCACTAAAGAATGTAAAGAAGCCATTAGACAACGCCGAGAAGCACTGAAAAAATTTAATAATCGTTCAACGCCCGAAAACTTAACTCAGTACCGTATTGTTCGGGACAAAGCTCGCCGCATATTTAAAGAAAGTAAACGAGCAACATGGAAAAAATATGTTTCAACTTTAAACTCTCGTTCCTCAATAAATAAAGTTTGGGATACGATCCGCAAAATAAATGGAAAGGGAAAACGCAATTCATTCCGACATGTAAAGATAAATAACAACAATTTCAATACCAAACATGAAATAGCTAATATACTTGCTGACTGTTTCTCCAAAAATTCCTCATCGTCTAATTATTCAGAAGCTTTCCGAAGATTAAAAGCTCAAAAAGAAAAAACACGGTTGAAATTCACATCGAATAACTCAGAAAGTTATAACCAACCGTTTTCATTGTCGGAGCTTATGGAATCTTTCAATAAGGCCCATGATACATCCGCTGGGTCTGACGATATCCATTACCAGTTTTTGAAACACCTTCCAGAACCATCCTTAACAGTTCTTCTGGGAATCTTCAAAGATTCATGAATTACTGGCAATGAAATAAAAATTTGGAAAGAAGCAACAGTAATACCAATTCCCAAACCAGGCAAAGATAGCGATGATCCTACCAACTATAGACCTATATCATTAACTAGCTGCGTATGCAAAACAATGGAGCGAATGATCAATTCTCGGCTTGTAAGGTATTTGGAAACCAATAATTTAATAGCTCCTTTCCAAAGTGGCTTTCGTTATGGTCGAAGTACCAATGATCATCTGGTTAGACTGGAAACATTTATTCCCGACGCTTTTATCAAGAAGGAACACTTAGTAGCGGTTTTCTTTGATTTGGAAAAGTCCTATGACACAACGTGGAAGTACGGAATACTAAATGACCTACACGATCTGGGTCTAAAAGGCCGACTGCCCTCGTTCATATCAAACTTCCTCTCAGACAGGGAATTCAAGGTACGAGTGGGCTCTACCCTCTCTGATATGCACGATCAAGAGATGGGTGTGCCCCAGGGCAGTATTTTATCCGTGACGCTTTTCAACATAAAAATTAATAGCATCACCAAGTGTCTGACTCCCGGTGTGGATTGCTCCCTATATGTTGACGACTTTTTAATATGTTACCGATCCAAGCACATGCATACAATTGAAAGACAATTGCAGCAAAATATCAACAAGATTCAAAATTGGGCCAATACTAACGGTTTCAAATTCTCGAAATCAAAAACTGTAGGTATGCATTTCTGTCAGTTACGAAGACATCATGATGGACCTAAACACACGCTGGACGGAACACCTATTCCAGTTGTTGAGGAAGCAAAATTATTAGGTATTATCTTCGACAGAAAACTGACCTTTATTCCACACCTGAAGAATTTGAAAGCTAAATGCTTGAAGTCTCTAGACTTACTTAAAGTAATAGCGCACACCGACTGGGGTGCTGATAGGAAAGTCATGCTCAGTTTATACAGAACATTTATTCGCTCGAAACTAGACTATGGTTGCGATGTCTATGGTTCAGCTAGGAAGTCCTACTTGAAGATGCTAGACCCAATTCATCATCAGGGAATAAGACTTGCCTTGGGAGCATTTAAGACATCCCCGTGTGAAAGCCTACTCGTTGAAGCGAACGAACCACCTTTACCACAACGTAGAGAAATGCTTTCTGCACAGTATGCTCTCAAATTAAGCTCAAACCCTCTGAACCCTGCTTTCTAGGCTGTTTTTGAACCCAAATATAAAACCTTATATGACAATAAACCAAACGTCATACCTACCTTTGACATTAGAATATTACCATGCCTTGACAGTACCAAAATTGATCTTTCAAAAATTCTGAAAACGACCGTCTCCGAAACACCTCCCTGGCTACTTCAACAACCAAAGGTACTTTTCACATTACACGATGGAAAAAAATCGGAGACAAACCCTTCCATCTTCCACAACTCTTACCATGAACTAATCGCCCAATTTGAAAATTATACAAGAATATATACTGATGGATCAAAAGATGAGGAAAAGGCTGCTGCAGCCTTCGTTAGTGGAAAACATACAACAAAAGTTCGCTTGCCAAATGGTACATCCATTTTTTCAGCTGAAATCAGAGCAATAGACCTTGCATTGCAATATATTGAAAGCAAGCGTATTTTATATAGCATCATCTTCTCCGATTCACTATCAGTACTTCAGTCACTACATAATAGAAAACTGGAGAATCCATTATTAGCTAATGTTCTCCCGAAACATACTGAGCTGAGTACCTCCCACAATATAGTATACTGTTGGCTACCCAGCCATATTGGAATTAAAGGTAATGACAAAGCAGACCGCGCTGCTAAAATGGCTCTATCACTAGAACCATCTCATTTTAATACACCGTATACGGATTTTATACGTAGTATCAAAGAATGTTTACGTCAGAAATGGCAGGCATCATGGAAAGATGCTGTGAATAACAAACTTCATGCCATCAAGCCAACCCTAGGAGAATGGACTCTTCCTACAGAGCCGTCCGTAGGGAGGAGGTAGTCATTGCAAGAATTCGAATCGGCCATACTTATTTAACCCACTCCTATATACTAAAAGGAGAAGACCCACCAGAGTGCATATCTTGCAATGATCCATTCACTGTTAAGCACTTTATGTTGGAGTGTTTCGACCTCCAACCTACGCGTAATCATTATTACAATGTGCATGACATTAGGGAACTCTTTGATACAGTTAGCATTTCTTATATTATAGACTTCCTGAAGGAAGTTAATATTTATCATAAGTTATAGCTTTTATGCTACCACCTTAAACAGTTTTATGTGCTATATATATATACCGTCGTTAGATTTTAATTACCTTTCATCTGTTTTAGTTGTCATACATCATTTGCACTCCCCGTTGATCTGGAAACTTTATTTATCACCGTTACTATTTTATCGTTTTACCTTCAACTGTTTGGTTTCGTACCGCTGGTCGATACGTAATCTTTTACCACGTTTAAATAATGAAAGATATAACCTTTTGTATGGCGCTAAATAGCCTCATAGTGCTGGTGCGCCGTAAAAAATTCAATCAACCAACCAACCAACCAACCTCCACATTTGATTACCTAATTTCAGAAATTCAAGTTTCATTTATGTTTTCTAATCTAAACGGAGAATAAATCATCCATTGTTTAGCACATAATGTGTGTCAGAACCCTTCTGTTTTTGATCTTTTTCTACTCAGTAACCCCTAACAATAACCAATTCCAAATCCGTTTCAATGTAAATTCTGGTGTCTTTCAAAAAGTTTCCTTGAACAGAGTTAATACAGAATCTTCAAATTTATTTTTAAATGGAAGCAAATTTTTACAGTATTAGCCGGTGATGCGATTCGTGCTCTTTTGAATAAATCCTATGCCCATCTTCTTGTAACAGTGCCACTTAAAGTATGGTTGAGGTAAATGTACAATTGAATTAAATTCATGACAGACCTTCGCCCCTACACAGCGTAGAAGGGGAAATGTTCGACGGGCGATAAACGAGCTGTGGATCCTCATTAAAATTGCTTTTTTACATATAGCTTATTCATGTGATATACAGCACATAATTTGGAATGTGACTATTATGAAATAACGTAATCTTCCAATATAAAACTCAGAACAGCGATTGTTAAACATGAATTCTACATTCGTATATATATATATATATATATAGAGAGAGAGAGAGAGAGAGAGAGAGAGAGAGAGAGAGAGAGAGAGAGAGAGAGAGAGAGAGAGAGAGAGAGAGAGACCTTAGATTACCAATAACGTTGAATTTATCATTAACCTTAATGTTTAGATCTTTTATTAGGTAAACAAATGGCAGGCTTGACATGCATGTGTCTCTAGTAAGACATTAGCTCTTTCTTGAAGAGCATATTTTTGTGAATGTATATGATCGTTCTATGCTAGGTATACAATACAAAGCCATGGCCGTCCATCTCAACGCATGACTGATATATTCCATGCTCTGTTTTTGAAATGGAAATTAAACACCAAGTAAAAGGCAGGTGAGTTCTAAGACAGATTAAGATCGGTCTAGTGGACATCATAGCCTCTGATCTAATTGATATTATGCCATGGAATATATATGTTAACGGTGCTTACGGTTGGGTGAATACTTCATATTGATGAATACGTTATCATTAAACAGCAATAATAAGCCATAAGAATGTCCTACAGAAATCAATGAATGGCTGGATAAACTTATAATTTTGCAAGCAATAGATATATATATATATAACACGATGTAATTATTTAAGCGGTGGATATTTCGACTGATCTTTCCCATGATCTAAACTGTGGTAAATACTTGTTGGGCCATTCTTTTAGTTTAGCTAGTAGTCGATGAAATGTCCTCTCACCAACTCTTATATTGATCAAAAATGTCAAACGCTGTATCCAATCTTTGGTTAACTAGGTCCTGATCACAAGGTGTATATGCGTGTATTTGTAGATTCTCGGTATTATCAACTATATCAATGTTCATAGAAGCAAACAATCATCCGTATGTGAGGTATTCAAGTTATGCATGTTATATCTATTAAATCATGAAATGGGATCATGATCTAAACCGCCTTTTAAAGGCCACCGACTCATATTGAGGGAGTACTGCAGTAGGTATTATTGGTCTATAACTGTCCTAACAGTAGAGCTAAATGCAAAACATGTTGAAATCAATGGTGTATGAAAACTGAGTCACTATGACCTTGTGCTTAGGTGATCTGTGCCATCAAGCAAATGTTATGACTTCATACAATAGTGACAAAGTAATTGGGATAATGCAACAAGCATTCCTTGGAAAGCTGGTGCTGTACAAGCTGCGAAGAATCACCAGGAATCCATGCTTAATCCAGTTCTTTTTTTAACTGCCAAATATTGAAAAAAAAACGTCTCATTCTTGAGGAACTCCATTATGCAAAATTTTATAACATAACTAATTTCTAGCTATGTTCCAGTTATCATGTTCTGAAGATTCCTATATAAGCATTGTAGAAATCTACCATGGTCATTGACCTTGAACTATGTCATAGACAGAAAATGATTGAACATGTCTAAGACCCTGTGAACATATACCAACACAGTAAAGTAGGTTGTATTATATTTTTTAAAATAAAATAATCCAAGCTCAAGTCATTGAACTGGATTGTTAACGTTTTCTTTAGATACATTGAAGAAATAGGTTTGTTAACAAATCCATTTATACGTTGTTCTGTTTTTATTACAAGCCAGTAATGCCAAAACTAAAACAAAAACAAAACAAAGCGTTGACTTCTTAATCAATGTCAGAGTGATGAGGATGATTTTGTTTATTAGAAAGAAAATAAATACTTAATCTGAACCAGGTTCAGTTGTATGTATGTATGTATGGCGTAGGGTTGTTCCTCATAGAAGTACAGACCATATCTCAAGAACCATTTAAGGAATGAAAAGCATTATAAAATTACTACAAGGCATTAGAATTATGAATGAAACACCATACTGTTCCATATACTTCATAATGGTCATAGTTCAAGAGCCTGGCTTAATGAAGGCATAAAGAGTTGTCTGTGTGTCCTAACATCTTCAATTTTATAATGTGGCTTATGCTAATGACTCCAGTTCGTTTAAAATAGCCAAAATAACGCCCATCCTTAGCAATCGCTTAAACTTGTTTTAATCTCGGTATCAGGTTATGGTCAGGGGCTTCAAACTCATTTGTTATGGCGGGCCAGATTTGAAATAAATGCACTTCACTCGGCTGCACATATCATGAACTGTGGTAAGCATACAAACATGATACTAACAAGAGACTGGACGAATGAGTCTGGCGGGCCATAAGTTGGATGCCCGTGAGTGAGGTCATACTACTGCCAGATGATACACAACATTCATTCTCATCATCATAGATGTTCCATGCCAAATATTTCCTCCAGCATCTTCAACTCAGTTTTCAGCAAATATTTGTACTCTTTGATCAGACCAATTTTATCATGAAAGGTTAGTTCAATGATAAGGAAAATAGCAGGTCGTTCTGACAGTCATGGCTACTTAAACATGTATATATAATGATTCTTAGATTTTGAGAATCAGTTTAGTGCATCTCACTCTCAAAATACTGATTCAACTTTCACGTGTTTCTGCTCGTCTAGGAAATATTACACAAAGAAGGAATGTCATGAACGGTGTCTGTGTATTTCTACACTTTCTTAATTTATTCCGCTGGATAATATTTCCTTTCATCTCTTTCTTGAGACTTCATGATTCTTCTTCAACCAGCGGAAAGTACTGCACTAATAATATACGACTAATTTTGTAGTCGGTATTCTTAAAAACACAATAAAACATAAGCTCTAATGAGGTTTTTTTTCAGATATAAGAAAACATTAAATAATCATAATTTTGCAAGACATACAAACAGAGGATAAAACATACATATGAGACAGTTCACATAGCATATGTCCTTAACAATAAGTAAGTTCGATACTTTAAAAGCGGCAGTATTTAAATGTGAATTTGTTGTATAGGAAATTAAACATAGCACATGTCAAATCCTGTAAAGTTAACCCTAAAAGTAAAGATATAATTACAACTCTAGATATCTTAAACTTTAAGAGAATACAGCTCACTTCAGTGTCTTGAAGAATTCCTTCCAAGACTTTATACATATGCATTGAACTCCATTTAGTTTTCAATATGGACTCCTAACAGTTTCACAATTTCTTCAGCTTCTGACGGCATAGCTTTAAGTTATGCACATGTCTTATATTGTATGTCGTTTTACCCACAGCTAATGCTTGAAAATTTTCATGGTTGGTTTGTATTTTGTTCACATCAATCTAGTCGATTAAAATGTTTGTTCATATTCAGGTGTGTTAATCAGTGTGTAAAAGTCCGGAAAGAAAACAGACAGATTGCTGAAATCAGCATCGTTAGAACGAGAACCATTTTTATTAAAGTAAAATCATCCAATTGAGAAACTGTCAAAAATCCAAGGAAATGAAAATACAACAATAACTGATACAACATAATTGAAATAATAAAATGTTAAAACAGCAATAAAAGGACCCTAAATATTCAGTTTTTAAAATGTTAGTTTAGCATCTTCAATCACCTAAATAAAAAGCAATCTGTTCATGTAGAAAATGAAGAGAAAAAAACAAACAATCAGATTAAAGCATTTCATAAGCTTTATCAGACAAACATCTTGTTCACAGATCTAGCCATGGTTATATATATAATACTGATGTTATTTACCTATAAGTATGCATTTAACAACAAAAACAAGACTTTTGTTCTTCTATTAAAACCACCCGGTTTCAAGTTTCCACTTGAAAATACCACAGGCACCAACATTAAAGGAATTATAGGAATGTGCTGACATGTTTCAAAATTTAGTTCGTGACTAATGATGTGTATAATCCGTTTCTAGACAGCCTTTACCGCGAAAGCTGATTACCTAATTTGATGAAATCTAGTATCATTTATGTTCTTAAACCTACATTCAATGTATACCCTCTATTGTGTAATGACTATAGTAAACTAAAATCCTATTATCGCCTATGTCTAGTCGCAACATAGCTTACTATTGTAATACCATTCAATAACAAATCCTGATGCCTATCTGTCCATGTCAAAGCTGCGGGTTGCACTTGCCCTGACTATCTGCTCTATCCTGTCTGGCTGCCTCCTCTTTTCTTTCCGACTTTATGTCCGACTTCTCTTGCCCTTCACCTGTCATGTTTGCTACATTTTTCTCAAAGCTATGCCCAGTTGCTTATATTTTGGGGACGCTACCGTATCCTAGCGCCAAGTATGTGATTGTCACATATCCGATTCGTACGTAATCCCAGAGACATCACGAGGTGAAAAATATCGTTTCCTCCCTAAATTATTAGTTCATTCCCTCAAGTTGATAATTATTCCCTCAAATTAATATTTCGCTCGATCAAATACAGAATTCGTTCCCACAAGTTATTATTTTGTTCCCACTACTTATTATTCGTCCCCATAAAATAATAATTAGTACCATCAAATTAACATTTCATTCTCTTAAATTATCACTTCGTTCCCTGAAATTAATAATTCGTTGCCTTATATTATTTTTCTGCCCTCCAACTCATAATTTCATTCTCCCAAGTTAATATCTCGTTCCTTCAAAATAATATTCTTTTCCCTCCTATTAATATTTTCGTTCCTTCAGGATATTAGTTCCCTCAAATTAATATTGCTTATACACATACAGAGAATTTGTCTGCAGCGTGACGTGGCGGTAGACATGACAGGTAACTAGTTCTCATGATGAACCTCAATTTTGTGCGTGATATGTTAATAGTTTAAGATTCTGTGATAGATTTTTGTAAAAATGTTTCTTTCACTTTTAGTTTTCAAACATCTGGCCAATCACGGTGTATTTAGAGAACACGTTCTATTTTGGATTTGAATATGTTTCTGCCATAAGCTTCCGCCTTTCTCCGACATGTCCCACTATTTACTGGCTTATATTTTTTCCGGATACTTCTCTGGTTTTTTTTTTTTGCTTGTTTGTTTTTTTTAAATTTTTTTTTTTTATTATTATTTTATTTTTTGCGCTAATGTTTCCTGATTATTCTGTAAATTTCTGGAACGCAGTAGGCAAGGTGTTTTTACGTAGGTTCGTTTACGTCATGTTTGTTTGCCTCTGCGTCCACGTTTTCATTACCCGGAATGTAGATGTGGGATGCAATCCATTCGAATTAGACACAATCTTGTTTTGTTGCACTATTTGTTGTAAAAGGTTACTTTCGTGGTTGATCATACTTTGTCGACGTTGTGAATGGTCGGAAGGCAAGGAATTGCTCGGAATTTCATCAATTGCAAATATATACGTGCGATGTAACATTGATAAATGACAACGACGTCAAAATATCGGAGAGAGGGAACAATTCTGCAACTGTCCCGAGAGCTCATGATTATGTGCTGTGCCCTGATCTCACATCACTAGTAAATTGCATAATAGGAAAATCTTTATTCGAAATTTCTTGTAAAGTTGACTTGTAGATAGAATTGATGCATAGGTAGATCCTCCACCGTTACATTGTGGTCAGTATCATTGTCACTCAACCAATGAACGAGTATATTAGGTCTCATTCTTTCTTCATGTTTCATGTCGTAATTTAACAAGTTAGGACCAGTGCAGCCTCAGAGCCTTGTAAAGCTTAAACATGTTGTCTCCTTTACCCTTAATTCAGGGTTGCCGCTACAATCTACTCCTAATAGTGTAATCGTGCACAGAAGCTGTGATCAAAAATCAGTGATAAGGGAGGGAGCTATCTGAATGTCCTTAGCAAATCGTCAGTCCAAGTGAAGTTTTCAATGAGGAAATGCAATGAAAAAAAATCGGAACGCATTTAGCGTATCTAATCACCAACAAGACTGCTCCCAAAGGAATAGCACAAGATTATTTTCTGCCTATATCACACATCCACCATACTACGGGCTACTTGGTGCACTTTGTTCCAAATTCAAGCCCCTTTCTGCGTGACACCAAGCGTAGTTACTTTCTCATGAATAAATGTTCTTATGTAGACCTAACCGGGGGAAGAAAATGGGTATTTTGGTATCTTCTTATAATACATATATTGACACCTACTAATAATGTCTCCTTTCCGAAAATTGCGGTGTTGCGGTACTTCCAAAGGTCCTGCTTTCGCTACACGATCAGCCTAACCCGGTTGCCTCCATGTGTCCTTGCGATATATTCTTTGCTTTGTTACTTGTCTACGCTCGTACAAAAGTAACATAGAAAAGAGTGAAGCCAACAGGCTTTGTAAAATTTAACAAAATAATTTATTTCCCTAGAAAAACAAGGTAAAAATAAGAAAATGGACTTACGGTTTATGAATCTAATCTAAAATTAGTCCTACAATTAACAAATATAAGTCCTATCAAGAAAAATTCCTAAGTGAATCACAGTTGGAATCCCGATGAAGTTCCAAGATGGAAGGCGATGACGTCTTCAACAACCTGCTTTGTCCTAACGTGTCAACAGTTCCTTGTTGAATCACCAAGAATAATATTCCAGTTTGGAATTCAGAATAATTTCCAATAAATGTCTTTGTCCAGTAATTATAAGGAGCACTAGTACTTTCCATGGAAAATAAATTACTTTAAATTGAATTAAAATAAAAATTCAACTCAATCTGGTCAGAACAAAAACACCTTTGAGCTCCATAGGTTAAAAGCAAGACTGGTAAAATTCACAATAATAACGTGTGTTTTAAGCCTAACTAAAAAGCAAACAGAGCACCTGATAGGGTCACGTGATCACTTCCTTCTAGGGGCGTAGAAACATTACATGCCGATTATCACGTTTGCTATGTACGGCTTTGACTCTACTACATGAATCTTACTATAAGATTCAATAATTTAAAAAAAAATAAAAAAAGTTGTTTACTACAAACTCGAAACTGGCTCTGAATCTAGGTCACCAAAAGATACAATGTTTCTACTAATGCTTGTTTATCAGGTCAAAACGAACTGAACTGAATTTAATGAAATAAAATAAAATAAAATGGTTTTAAAACTAACACAAATAATTAAATTACATATACATAACAGCTTCCAAAATCAAACCAAACAACCTGGTAATATTGATAGAACATTTCTTTTCTTACTTTGTGTAGGGGCAACATTCAGTCGTTAATAAACTTCAATGATACGTGTACCAAACCCTCAGCGGAAGTAGCACTGATTGTGCTAAAAGAACTGGGGTATTTTCTTTAAATTGTAAGCATGCTGCTGAAGCAAACTGTTTAAAGACATCATAATTTTACTCAAAATACATTGGAGTAGTAAGTTGTAAGTGTTTTTGACTAAGCTGACAATGGTAGCAAAACAGAAGAAGCGTTTTGGTTTACAACAGGTACCACACCATGATGGACGCTGGTTAAATTGGAAATATAGATGAAACTTGATTTTCTCAAATTACGTAATTAACTGTGTACGTAAACAAAGAATTACATACGACAGGGCATACGAAAATAGTTTCTAAACACCTGTCAACACATTGCATAACATCCTCTTCTATCAGTGATTGACCACCAGACCGAGTAATCTGCGTTTAAGAACACGTTTCGTTTTTCTTGCGTAATCCGTACTTAGACGCAACGAATACTAGCACACTCTCTGCCTATTTAAGACACCCTAAACCAATGCGATTTGCGAACGACTGAATAAACTACCAGTTTAATAACTGCTGTTTATAATTAGGTAAGTGAATACGCTGAACTATAATTTCGAAAATCTCACTTTATTGCATTTTTCTATTTTAGTTTTCACATTCTTATTTCTTAATTACGTTATTTTATTTCATATTTCATATGAGCAAGAACGAATACTCGGTATGATGCAAACTGAAATCAAAACGGCACAAGAGTTTGGAAGGGATAATGATGAATCTGTCTCATGTTTATAGCTTAAATCGATGATACTGTTTATAACAAAACCTTTTAAACTGTTTATCGTGACAAGTTAACAGCTGTCTTTATTAAGTGATTGAGAAACGACCACAAGCTGTGAATTTGTGGCTGCCCCGTTAACTAGTCTACAACAAACATTGGTCGCGCTTCGAACAACCGTATTAGTTCTCGCCGAAAACGATTCCAAGCCTAGAATATTTGCTAACTGCAGCCACAGCAAGGCCTTGAGTAAAGTTAGGGTTCCATCACAGCTTATTAATATCGTGACATGCAGACATGTAGGGAAAAAATGGCATGAAAATGAATCTGTACTTCTTATATTTAATGTGGTCTAAGACGAATACCATTTTGTCTTGATATGACACTCACTTAGAAGCTTAGAACATCTTATATTGATCCTAATTATCATTCACTCTTTGAGACAGTCACTATATTGGTCTGAAATAAAGTAATAGATAAAAGGGAAAGCTTAAAGTTTTTGTAAAATTCAACGAAATATTTTTTCCCCTGGAATAAAATGTGGAAATGTAAAAATGTACGATATTTCGAATTAAATCCCAAATAATTCTAGAACTGATAACACGATGCCTTGTTACCCGGAATGTAGATGTGGGATGGAATCCATACGAATTAGACTATCTTGTTTTCTTGCACTATTTGTTGTAACAGGTTTCTTGCTTGGGTGATCTTACATTAGCGATGTTGTGAATGGTCGAATGTCAGTGAATGGCCCCGAATATCATCAACTGCAAAAATATATGCGTGTGATGTGACATGGGTAAATGACAATGAAGTCAAAATGTCGGGGAAAGGGACCAATTCTGCATCTGTCCAAAGAGCTCATGATTATGTGACGTGTCCTATGCTCACACCGGAGGTCGCTGTAGTAAATCACATACTAGAACAATCTTTGTTCGAAATTTCTTGTGAAGTTCACTTGCAGATGGAGTTGGTGTATAGGAAGGTCCTCCACGATCACCTTGTGGTCAATATCATTGTCACTGGACCACAGGACGAATATATCTGGTATACTTCTTTCTGCATTTTTCATGTCTTACTTAGCATCTTAGGGGCCTCAGAGCCCTGTAAAAGCTTAAACGTGTTGTCTCCTTTATCCTAACGTCAGCGTTGACGCTACCGTCTACACATAATAGTTGTAGCCGATGTAATCGTGTACAGGTGCAGTGCCGACAAATCAGTGATAAGGGAGCCATTTGAATGTCCTAAACAGATCGCAAGTACATGTCAAGTTTTCAATCAAGAAGGGAAGGGAAAAAAGAATGAATTTAGCATATCTAATCTCAAACGTGAATGCTCCAGTGGAATACCAAAAGGTATTTTCTGCCTATATCACAATACCAACATACCAGGGGCTATTTGGACCTCTTTGTTCCATGCTCAAAAATACCTTTCTGTGAGATGCCAAGCATAAGCACTCTTTTTAAATAAATTTACGTGGGCGTAACCATGCGAAGAAAATAAATACTGTTTATACTCGCCTTTAAGATGATACACCGGCAGATCTGAGTCTGAGCACTTTGTTAGGAGTAATTTTACTTGATGAAACAACATAGACCATGATCTGCAAGCGCAATATGCGACATCAGATCAGGATCTTTGATGCTTACTGTTTGACTCGTCTTATATGCTATTATCTGCGGCATGATGCATCTTCTTTTAAAACTTCTCTTGACACCTACTAATATCATCTCCTTTCCAAAAATTGCATTTTCCTATATAAGGTTGAAGCCGTCTTATCTTGTATTAGTTGTTTGTACAGAAGAGAATTCCAGTATCGTTTCCTCTGTTAAGGATGTAGAATTTAGTACAACATGACTGTTCATACGCGATTTAGTAACAAGGTTTCACTTCTTGTAGCTGAAACTTGTCTCATATGTAACAAAGTTCATTTTCTCAAACTTGATAGTGGCTAAGTTGTCTTTTTATACAAGTAAACGCTATTTCTGCACTACCACACTGTGTAAGAAACTTTGACTGTGCCACGAAAATTGCTTTTTATGGATGAAACTTCATTGTTTTCAAATCAGGTAATCAACTGTGGACGTACCGTTGGTCTAAATAAAGAATTAAATACAACACTGAATACTAAAATAATTTTGAAACACCTGTCGTAACATTAAATACCTTCCATTTATCTCAGTACTTAGCCACCAGACTGAGTAATCTGCTTAAAGAACACATGTTTTGTTCTTCTTGTGTAATCTGCACTTAGACAAATCAAAGAGTACAAATGTCTGCCTATTTAAGACACTCTAGAACAAAAGCGAATTGAGAAGGACTGAACAAACCACCAATTTAAGAACAGTTATATATATTTATTTAAGTGAATACGCTTTCGTTATAATTTCGAAAATTTTGCTTCATTGCATTTTTGTATTTTCGTTTCCTCATTTGGTTTATTTATGTACATTTTTACACTATATTAGCAAGTACTAATGCTCGGTTTCATGGAAATTGAGATTCGAAAAGGAAAAGAACAGCTTGGAAATGATAATGATCAATCTTTTCTATGTTTATAGCTTAAATCAATGTTACATTTTATACAACAATTTTTTTTTAATTGTGCATCATGACAAGTTAACAGCAGAATTGATTACGTAATTGGCAGACGACACCAAGCTGTTTAGTTTTTTTCCGTTATCTAATCCACAATAGCCACGTGCTACCTAAACATTGGTCATGCTTCGGAAAAGGTAACATTTCTGACCAAATATGACAATTCACAAGTAACGTTAGAATAAAATCTTAGCCTAGGCTATTATGAATTTCAATTTTATTTTCTTATTTTATCCCCCCTGCGGGTCCGGGGTTGTAGAATAGGCCCGACGTGCCTCGCTACGTGTCGTAAGAGGCGACTAAGTAGAGGCAACCTGTTTGCCGTGGGTTGCGACCCGTGTCGGAGGAGGAAAGGATCCTGGTAGTTGAGCAGAGGCTTTCCGATGCAATACACTATTCTGGCCTCTACTTCTTCTAGACGAGTGGTCGGGATGGGCCCGGTCTCGACAAATCGGCTGGTCACGCCAAACCCTAGGGGGTCTTTATTTACTCGCTTACTTTCTTTATCTTTCTCCTTGTATCTCTCTTGATACCATCTTCGCCCATACGTTCTATCACTTTAACTTTCCCTGTCCTATGTCTTAGAAGACTTCCTAGAAGGCGGTGGCTTAACGGGTCAATCGGGAGGTAATTTTACCGACTGAGTATAACATCTGTGTATTCCTGGCACAAGCAAAGTGTCCCCTTGTTTGGCTCCTTGGTGGGCGGGGAGCACGAGTGCTAAATTTTCAACACACCAACATGGAAACTTCAAAACCGCTTACTGTACTCTCTCCTTTTGTTATAGAAAAGACAATTACGGGATTGATTGGTACACCAAAAAGTGTTTAAAAGTTGAAATCGGGACACCTACTTGTTGAATGTGAGCGACGAGGTCAAACAGAAAACCTCAGGGAAATGAAAACTTTCTCCGACATTCCAGTAGCTTCGTTCGCCCACACTACACTCAATACATCCAAAGGCGTTATTCGATGTCGAGACTTGGCTGGGGTCAGCGACACAGATATCATTGAAGGGATGAAAAACGATGGTGTCACTGCAGTTCGTAGAATACGTATCAAACGTAACTACAACCTGCAGGACACCAACACCATTATACTCACCTTCAATAAACCAATAGTACCCAGTGTGGTCAAAGTTGGGGTTTTGCAAGTGAAAGTCGATGTATATATTCCAAACCCACTTTGATGCTATAAGTGTCAAAAATATGGCTATCATGAAGATCGCTGCTCAAGAAGACAAATATGTGGCGGATGCGGAGACCATTCTCATCAGGAACCTGAGTGTAGAACAACTCCGCATTGTGTCGACAGTGGAAAGGAGCACCACGCCAATTCCAAGGATTGTGATCCATGGAAACAGTAGAAAGCAATACAGAGGGTTAAATACACATCCAACATTTCCTATCCAGAGGCCAGAAAGCTTGTACAGACAAATACATCTCTTGCTGGCCGATCCTTCTGCACTGTAGTGAAGAACAATCCCAAAGTAACGAAGGACGCTCAAACGCAGGCAGATCCACCCGAGTCAACATCAAGCACTAACACCCCCCACTACCAAGCACAAAGAAACACGGCATCTACCCAAACAACTTTTAATAATAGCCAACCACCGAAGTCACCAAAGAATAAAAACAGATCTCAAGGAAATAGGCAGCACAAGGGTTCAGATGACCCCATCAAACTTGATAACAGGTTTGGAGACATTGAGAGTATGGATGAAGAAGAAACTGCTCCATGTTTTCAAAGTAGCTCCAGACCCACCAGCAAGAAAATCATCCCTGTACTTCGACCAGAGAAATAACCAAATAGATTCTCTCCGCGAGAAGTCTAACCAAGCTCCACAATCTCCACTTTATACTTATAATGAAGAACACCATCATACAACGGAACTGTCGAGGGACTTAGAGCCAATAACAATGATTTTCATCTGCTTTCAAACGAATATGATCCTGCAAAGCTATGCCTTCAGGAAAAATTTTTAAAAGATACAGATAACATCACACTTAAAAACTATTCCCTGTTTTACACCTACTTACAGAAAGTTGACAGGGCCTCAGGAGGGGTTTCTATTGCTGTCAACAATAGAGCCCCACATAGCGTCATCCCTTTAAACACAAATTTGCAAGCCATTGCTGTGAGTGTCACTCTACATCGAGTGATTACATTTTGTTCTATTTACATACCACCAAACACCAACTTATTACCAAATAAATTAGACACGTTTGTTCAACAACTTCCCATGCCATTTGTTTTACCTGGTGATTTTAATGTCCATAACATTTTATATGGATCAAATTACATAAGCGACAGGGGCAAAAAGATTGAAGATTTTATTGCTAGACACAACTTGTGTCTATTTAATACCAAATCTCCGACGTACTTGTACCCAGAAACGGGTACATACACGTGTATCGACTTGACAGTTTGTTCTCCTTCACTGCTTTTGGATTATAATTGGAAGGTCGCTGATGACCTTCACAGCAGTGATCATTTTCCAATCTCTCTTAAGAACACCAACGATACAATTGATGACACAATTCCACAGTGGAATTTAAAGCAGTCCGACTGGGCCAAATCTGAAACACTTTCTACAGCTAGTTTTAACAGGAATACCGTCCTAAACAACAATTACCGTATACGACAATTTACATCCGTCTTAATTGAGATTGCAGAAGAATCCATTCCTAAGTTCTCACCGAACTTGAAAAGAACCCAGAAGCCGTGGTTCACTAAAGAATGTAAACAAGTCATTAGACAACGCCGAGAAGCACTGAAAAACTTTAATAATCGTCCAACGACCGAAAATTTAACTCAGTACCGTATTGTTCGGGCCAAAGCTCGCCGCATAATTAAAGAAAGTTAAAGAGCATCATGGAAAAAATATGTTTCAACTTTAAACTCTCGTTCCTCTATAAAGAAAGTTTGGGACACTATCCGCAAAATAAATGGAAAGGGAAAATACAATTCTTTCCGACATCTGAAGCTAAATAACAACAATTTCAATACCAAACATGAAATAGCTAATGTACTTGCTGATCGTTTCTGTACAAATTCCTCATCGTCTAATTATTCAGAAGCTTTCCGAACATTAAAAACTCGAAAAGAAAAAACACGGTTGAAATTCATATCGAATAACTCCGAGAGTTATAACGAACCGTTTTCATTGTCGGAGCTTATGGAATCTTTGAATAAGGCCCATGATACATCTCCTGGGCCTGACGATATACATTACCAGTTTTTGAAACACCTTCCAGAACCATCCTTAACAGTTCTTCTGGAAATCTTCAATGATTTATGGATTACTGGTAATGTACCAAAAATTTGGAAAGAAGCAACAGTAATACCAATTCCCAAACCAGGCAAAGATAGCGCAGATCCTACCAACTATAGACCTATATCATTAACTAGTTGCGTTTGCAAAACAATGGAACGAATGATCAATTCTCGGCTTGTATGGTATTTGGAAAGCAACAATTTAATATCTCCTTTCCAAAGTGGCTTTCGTTATGGTCGTAGTACCAATGATCATCTGGTTAGACTGGAAACCTTTATTCGCGACGCTTTTATCAAGAAGGAACACTTAGTAGCGGTTTTCTTTGATCTGGAAAAGGCCTATGACACAACGTGGAAGTACGGAATACTAAATGACCTGCACGATCTGGGTCTCTAAAGGGCCGACTGCCCTCGTTCATATCAAACTTCCTCTCAGACAGGGAATTCAAGGTACGAGTGGGCTCCACCCTCTCTGATATGCATGATCAAGAGATGGGTGTGCCCCAGGGCAGTATTTTATCCGTGACGCTTTTCAACATAAAAATTAATAGCATCACCAAGTGTCTGACTCCCGGTGTGGATTGCTCCCTATATGTTGACGACTTTTTAATATGTTACCGATCAAAGCACGTGCATACAATTGAAAGACAATTGCAGCAAAATATCAACAAGATTCAAAATTGGGCCAATACTAACGGTTTCAAATTCTCGAAATCAAAAACTGTATGTATGCATTTCTGTCAGCTACGAAGACATCACGATGGACCTAAACTCACGCTGGACGGAACACCTATTCCAGTTGTTGAGGAAGCAAAATTCTTAGGTATTATCTTCGACAGAAAACTGGCCTTTATTCCACACCTGAAGAATTTGAAAGCTAAATGCTTGAAGTCTCTAGACTTACTTAAAGTAATAGCGCACACCGACTGGGGTGCTGATAGGAAAGTCCTACTCAGTTTATACAGAACATTTATTCGCTCGAAACTAGACTACGGTTGCGTTGTCTATGGTTCAGCTAGAAAGTCCTATTTGAAGATGCTAGACCCAATTCATCATCAGGGAATAAGACTTGCCTTGGGAGCATTTAAGACATCCCCGTGTGAAAGCCTACTCGTTGAAGCGAACGAACCATCTTTATCACAACGTAGAGAAATGCTTTCTGCACAGTATGCTGTCAAATTAAGCTCAAACCCTCTGAACCCTGCTTTTTCGGCTGTTTTTGAACCCAAATATAAAACCTTATATGACAATAAACCAAACGTCACACCTACCTTTGGCATTAGAATATTACCATGCCTTGAGAGTAGCAAAATTGAACGTTCAAAAATTCTGAAAACGACCGTCTCCAAAACACCTCCCTGGCTACTTCAACAACCAAAAGTACTTTTCACGTTACATGAGGGAAAAAAAATTGGACACAAACCCTTCCATCTTCCACAACTGTTACCATGAACTCCTCGCCCAATTTGAAAATTATACAAGAATATATTCTGATGGATCAAAAGATCAGGAAAAGACTGCTGCTGCCTTCGTTAGTGGAAAACACACAACAAAAGTTCGCTTGCCAAATGGTACATCCATTTTTTCAGCCGAAATCAGAGCAATAGACTAGAACCATCTGATTTTAAAACACCGTATACTGATTTTAAACGTAGTATCAAAGACTGTTTACGTCAGAAATGGCAGGCATCATGGAATGATGCCGTGAATAACAAACTTCATGCCATCAAGCCAACCCTAGGAGAATCGACTCCTTCCTACAGAGCCGTCCGTAGGGAGGAGGTAGTCATTGCAAGAATTCGAATCGGCCATACTTATTTAACCCACTCCTATATACTAAAAGGAGAAGACCAACCAGAGTGCATATCTTGCAATGAACCATTCACTGTTAAGCACATTATGTTGGAGTGTTTCGACCTCCAACCTACGCGTAACTATTATTACAATGTGCATGACATTAGGGAGCTCTTTGATACAGTTAGCATTTCCTATATTATAGACTTCCTGAAGGAAGTAAATATTTATCATAAGTTATAGCTTTTATGCTATCACCTTAAACAGTTTTATGTGCTATATATACCGTCGATAGATTTTAATTACCTTTCATCTGTTTTCGTTGTCATACATCATTTGCACTCCCCGTTGATCGGGAAACTTTATTTATCACCGTTACCATTTTATCGTTTTACCTTCAACTGTTTGGTTTCGTATCGCTGGTCGATACGTAATCTTTTGCCACTTATAAATAATGAAGGATATAACCTTTTGCATGGCGCTAAATAGCCTCATAGTGCTGGTGCGCCGTTAAAAAATTCAATCAATCAATCAATCAACCTTCCTACAGAGCCGTCCGTAGGGAGGAGGTAGTCATTGCAAGAATTCGAATTGGTCATACTTATTTAACCCACACCTAC
>JAECUM010026931.1:0-20155 GCA_016617855.1 Megalonaias nervosa | reverse complement strand
GACCACGTATATTTTGGTGGATTACCATCTCATCTGGGACATAAAAAACATTGAAATAAAAACGAATAAAACACAGGACCAGTCACATCAATTTGTAATTTAAGCATAATTTAAAAATCACTGGACTAGCTACATATAACTAGCTAAATGTGACAAAAAAGTAATTCACTAATGTCAGAGAACGTCGTAGTCATCATCACTATCATTGTTATCGTCAACGCTCAAATCATGACAACAGTGTAGTTAGGTATGCAGATGTTTCATTATTGAAATTTATTTGGAACACCACTAAAATTCAATTGCAGCTCTATATATTTGGACTTGTCATAAAACGTTTAAAAATATTTAATTCACAGTATTGTAAGTTCTTTAAAAAAATTTCACCATGTATTCTAGGGAGCTAAATTGTTTGTTGAACTTTACAAAACTTATTGGTTGCCGCCCTTTTCTGTTACTTACCTTTTCCTTCTTTTAGCTGACAAGGATGAATAGGCATCAATACAAATCCTTTCTCATGACTGAACAAATTAAACAATAGTTTCCGTTGAATTACCACGACTTTTGAGGCATCGATATATATCATTTGCATAGAAATATCTGCTTCATCGTTGCAAAAAACAATTGTACTATCAATATCGTTCATGTGTTTACAATAGTCCTGTTAAGCGTATTCAATTTACCGGGTCTCTCAAGCAAAAGAATGTATGAGAAAACATTTATCGCAATGATGAGAATCGCTTTGAAAGTTTATTTGCTAATTAGCATAATGAATATTCTTTTAATTGTTGCTACAATTATTTTATGGTACGACATTTTTTTAAAGGAAAACACCCGCATATTTTCTTACTTAAATTTCAATTCCTTTCTCAATTCATATTGGCTAATATTTGTTTTGCCTCGATTTCGTTTATACGTTTGAAAGCATTTAATTCCTTTTTCACAGCTTTATCCGTGTTAAGTCTAAATCTCTTCAGCAAATTACTATACCGTTTTATCTCTTTGATCCCTTTATCTCTTTTGATCCCTTTATCTCTTTTGATCCATTTATCTATTGTGATCCCTATTTTTTCTTTGTTACTAAAGACATTTTTTTACAAGAATAAGTGTTATCTGTGTGAATCACTTGTAACTTTCGTTTGAAAATTTAACTGTGTATAAATCAGCTTAAATTTAGCAGCTTCACTTTTTTATTATTAAGCAAACGCTTCTTAACGATGATAAATATATAAAATCAACAGACTTAACGCATTTCATTATTATGAAATAATGCAGTTAGCGATCGCTTTGAACATTATAGTCACATAGTCGAGTCTCTTTATTAGGTTTAAAAACACAACAGTATAAGTTGTTCAGAACTGACCATGTATCATGATACTGGTATTCCTCACAAAAAGAGGCAAAATTTAAGAGGTTAAAAATATTATCCGAGAACAGAAACTTCGACTGAGAAGCTCACATTAACGGGCACAAATACGTTGACACATATATCCTCTGACACATTTTTCATGCACAATTTTTTAAAAAGTTACAACGATTATAGAAAAAGGGTATGATATTTTAATGCATCAGAAATGCCGTTTTCATTTAACAGTTTTATTCAGTAAAATTAAATTTATTAAATTTCCATATATTTCAATTGAAATAGTCCTGAATGAATTAAAAACAGTGAAAATTTTGAAAAAATATTCAATAACCAGAAATGTGTACAAGGTGCTTGGATGCCCCTCCACTGGGTGAAAGACAGACTGGTTAAAGTTCAATGGTATGCTATCCACCTCATAACTGTCAATGGTAGGGCATAAAAGGGCCTATTTACCTCAACCTACGAGCCGCCAAGAGTACTTCTTCCTTTTATTTCGGTGGCTTTTTATAATTGCAGTTTTAAACTCAAAGAAAGATTTACACAAAGAAGCAATAATGCTAGATGAAAACACATATATTCTTTCCAATCGCGTAATAGAGAGACATAATAATCAAGGGAATGATTCACAATTTAAGTTTTAATTTTTACTTGTAGGACTTGGTTTTGGCCAATCAGTCCTAATTTTTCACAAGAATAGCGCAAACGTGATTTTCCCTTAATGTTTCACTGGCCAGTATACAGGTTGTGCCTGCTCAAAGATACAAGTTTTATGGTCTTGATGTTTTAGCTTTTCAATTGTAACCCAAGTTTTTACAAATTTCGTCTCTTTGCAAGGATAATATTTTTCTGATCTTTGTAATATGACGCTTAATATGCACCTGCTTAACACCGAATGAAAGCACATACGGCAAAATGTGTTTTTGTAAGTCTGTATGAATAATTCACTGACTGCTCTTATAACTGCAAAGAATAGATTCAGCCCGATTACGTCCATATGTTTTGTGTGACATAATGAAGTATATATATGTCTAGTGGATTATATCATAGTTAGTTCTGAGGAATTAACGGGAAATTAGCTCTGGCAGTTTGACACTTTCAGCTGAGTCGCCGTCTACATCAAAGACAAATTGACGCATATATCAAAGATAAATATTCGCAATTGCTATCATCGGCATGTTGTATTTATTTATTTATTTATTTATTTATTTATTTATTTATTTATTACACATTGGACATTACCCCTATAAATACTATCCGATTTACATTTATATTAATATCGCAAGAAAGGGTCGTAAAATGTAGGAAAGAATAAATTTATTGCGAGACTAGTTAAGATTTATAAATTCACGTGTAAGGAATGAAGACAAACGCAAAAGGAGTATAGGAGAATAGATGAATCATAAATCGTTTCCATCGTCGTGATCTTTCAGAATATTATTTTATTTTAATATCAAATTTAACTTCACAGTACTCATAAATCAAATTTTATTCATAAAAGCGTTTGATCAGAAACAACGTTGTTAATCTTGCATTGATGTGTATGATGAATAGAGAGGCATTCATAGGCAACGTTTAATCTTTGATTGATACGCATGATGAGTAGAGAGGCATTCATAGTCAACGTTGATAATCTTTCATTGATGTGTGTGATGAGTAGATGAGGCAGGGCCGACAATGGGGGGGGGGCAACCAGGGATATGTCCCCAGGACCCGGGTCTGCAAGCGGGCCTGGGCGGGACATCACCTTTTATTTCATCAAAAAAAATTTTCTTTGAAGAAGAACTAGGAGAAACCCAGGTGTTTCTTACCCAAGGACCCGTGATCGCTCTCTACGGTCTTGAGAAGAAGGTATTCATAGTCCACGTCGTTAATCTTTCATTGATGTGTGTGATGAATAGAAGAGGTATTCATAGTCCACGTTGTTAATCTTTGATTGATTTGTGTGATGAATCGAAGAGGCATTCATAGTCCACGTTGTTAATCTTTCATTGATGTGAGTGATGAATAGAAGAGGCATTCATAGTCCACGTTGTTAATCTTTGATTGATGTGTGTGATGAATAGAAGAGGCATTCATAGTCAACGTTGTCAATCTTTGATTGATGTGTGTGATGAATAGAAGAGGTATTCATAGTCCACGTTGTTAATCTTTGATTGATTTGTGTGATGAATCGAAGAGGCATTCATAGTCCACGTTGTTAATCTTTGATTGATTTGTGTGATGAATAGAAGAGATATTCATAGTCAACGTTCTTAATCTTTCATTGATGTGTGTGATGAATAGAAGAGGAATTCATAGTCAACGTTCTTAATCTTTCATTGATGCCGATGATGAGTAGAGAGGCATTCATAGTTAACTTTGTTAATCTTAAAGCTCAGGTTGAGTAGAGATGCATTCGCAGTCAATGTTGTTAATCTTTCGTTGATACGCATAATGAGTAGCGAGGTTTTCACAGTTAACGTTGTTAACCTTTGATTGATGCGCATGATGAGTAGAGAGGCATTCATAGTCAACTTTGTTAATCTTTGATTGATGCGCATGATGAATAAAGAGGCATTCATAGTCAACTTTGGTGATCTTTGATACGCATGATGAGTAGAGATGCATTCATAGTCAACGTTGTTAATCTTTGATTGATACGCATGATGAGTAGAGAGGCATTCATAGTCAACGTTGTTAATCTTTCATTGATGTGTATGTTGAATACAGATGCATTCATAGTCAACGTTGTTAATCTTTCATTGATGTGTATGATGAGTAGAGATGCATTCATAGTCAACGTTGTTAATCTTTCATTGATGTGTATGATGAGTAGAGATGCATTCATAGTCAACGTTGTTTAATCTTTCATTGATGTGTGTGATGAACAGAGAGGCATTCATAGTCAACGTTCTTAATCTTTCATTAATGTGTGCGATGAATAGAGAGGCATTCCTAGTCAACGTTCTTAATCTTTGATACGCATGATGAGTATAGAGGCATTCAAAGTCAACGTTGTTAACCTTACACTGATGCGCATCATGAGTAGAGAGTAATTCATAGTCAACGTTGTTACACTTTCATTGATGTCTGTGATGAGTAGATGAGGCAGGGCCGACAATGGGGGGGGGGGGACCAGGGATATATCCCCAGGATCCGGGTCTGTAAGCAGGCCTGGGCGGGACATCACCTTTTATTTCATGAATAAATCTTTTGTTTGAAGAAGAACTAAGAGAAACCCAGGTCTTTCTTACCCAAGGTCCCGTGATCGCTCTCTACGGTCTTGAGAAGAAGGTATTCATAGTCCACGTCGTTAATCTTTCATTGATGTGTGTGATGAATCGAAGAGGTATTCATAGTCCACGTCGTTAATCTTTCATTGATGTGTGTGATGAATCCAAGAGGTATTCATAGTCCACATCGTTAATCTTTCATTGATGTGTGTGATGAATCGAAGAGGCATTCATAGTCCACGTTGTTAATCTTTGATTGATGTGTGTGATGAATAGAAGTGGCATTCATAGTCCACGTTGTTAATCTTTCATTGATGTGAGTGATGAATAGAAGAGGCATTCATAGTCCACGTTGTTAATCTTTCATTGATGTGTATGATGAGTAGAGATGCATTCATAGTCAACGTTGTTTAATCTTTCATTGATGTGTGTGATGAACAGAGAGGCATTCATAGTCAACGTTCTTAATCTTTCATTAATGTGTGCGATGAATAGAGAGGCATTCCTAGTCAACGTTCTTAATCTTTGATACGCATGATGAGTATAGAGGCATTCAAAGTCAACGTTGTTAACCTTACACTGATGCGCATCATGAGTAGAGAGTAATTCATAGTCAACGTTGTTACACTTTCATTGATGTCTGTGATGAGTAGATGAGGCAGGGCCGACAATGGGGGGGGGGACCAGGGATATATCCCCAGGATCCGGGTCTGTAAGCAGGCCTGGGCGGGACATCACCTTTTATTTCATGAATAAATCTTTTGTTTGAAGAAGAACTAAGAGAAACCCAGGTCTTTCTTACCCAAGGACCCGTGATCGCTCTCTACGGTCTTGAGAAGAAGGTATTCATAGTCCACGTCGTTAATCTTTCATTGATGTGTGTGATGAATCGAAGAGGTATTCATAGTCCACATCGTTAATCTTTCATTGATGTGTGTGATGAATCGAAGAGGTATTCATAGTCCACATCGTTAATCTTTCATTGATGTGTGTGATGAATCGAAGAGGCATTCATAGTCCACGTTGTTAATCTTTGATTGATGTGTGTGATGAATAGAAGTGGCATTCATAGTCCACGTTGTTAATCTTTAATTGATTTGTGTGATGAATAGAAGAGGTATTCATAGTCAACGTTGATAATCTTTCGTTGAAGTGTGTGATGAATAGAAGAGGCATTCATAGTCAAAGTTGTTAATTTTTCTTTGATGTGTGTGATGAATAGAAGAGGAATTAATAGTCAACGTTCTTAATCTTTCATTGATGCCAATGACGAGTAGAGAGGAATTCATAGTCAACGTTGTTAATCTTTCACTGATGCGCATGATGAGTATAGAGACATTCATAGTGAACATTGTTAATCTTTCATTGATGCGCATGATGAGTAGAGCGGTATTCATAGGCTGCGTTGTTTATCTTTCATTTATGCTCATGATGACCAGAGATGCATTCGTAGGCAACGTTGTTAACTTTTCACTGATGCGCATGATGAGTAGAGAGGCATTCATAGGCTGCGTTGTTAATCTTTCATTTATGCTCATGATGAGCAGAGAGGCATTCATAGGCAATAGTGTTAACCTTTCACTGATGCGCATGATGAATAGAAAGGCATTCATAGTCAATATTGTTAATCTTTCCCTGATGCTCATGATGAATAGAGAGGCTTTTATTGTCCATGTTGTGAATCTTTGATTGATTTGTGCGACGAATAGAGAGGCATTCATAGTCAACGTTGTTAATATTTCAGTGATGTGTGTGATGAACAGAGAGGCATTCATAGTCCACGTTGGTAATCTTTCATTGATGAGTATGATGAATAGAGAGGCATTCATAGTCAATGTTCTTAATCTTTTGTTCATGTGTGTGATGAATAGAGAGGCTTACATAGTCCACGTTATTAAGCTTTCATTGATGCGCATGATGAATGGAATGGCATTAATAGTCCACGTTGTTAATCATTCATTTATGCGCATTATGACTAGAGAGGAATTCGTAGTCAACGTTGTTAACCTTTCACTGATACGCATGATGAATACCGGGGGATTCATGGTCAGCGTTGTTAATCTTTCATTGATGCGCATGATGAGAAGACATGCATTCATTGTCAATGTTGTTAATTTTCATTGTTGTGTGTGTTGAGTAGACAGGCATTCATAGTCAACGTTGTTAATCTTTCATTGTTGTGTTTGTTGAGTAGAGATGCATTCATAGTCAGCTTTGTTAATCTTTCATTGATGTGTGTGATGAATAGAGATGCATTCATAGTCAACGTTGTTAATCTTTCATTGATGCATATGATGAGTAGAGGCATTCATAGTCAACGTTGTTAATCTTTCACTGATGCGCATGATGAGCAGAGAGGCATTCATAGTCAACTTTGTTAATCTTTGATTGATTCGCATGTTGAGTGGCGAGGCATTCATAGTCAACGTTGTTAATCTTTGATTGATGTGTTTGATGAGCAGTTTTAAAGCATTAACACACATAACAAATTAGTTTGACTAAAGTTATTCGTCGAAACTAACACTTGTGTTAATAGGTTAATCACGTCAAGATGGCTATATCTGGGGTTTGTTGAGTTCGTTTGTATGAAATCGTTTGTGTGGTATAATGTTTTAACTCTAGGTAATCAGCTATGTAACAGGCTGAAGCGAAACCAACAAGTTTAGTGAAATCAACAAATAATTTATTTCCCTCTAATACAAAATTAAAATTCAAAAGGCACTTATAGTATTGTGAATTAAATCCCAAATAATCATAAATGTTCTACCACAAGTCCAAAAGTATAGAATGCTCCGGATGTATTTCAATAATCTTGAATTTTCTGTTGAACCACAATGATATATTCGTGAATGTCTTTGGATGGGTTCTCAATAATCCCAAAGTAGCGTTTAGTACAAAAATTCAATAAGCGTTTGTAATTACAACAGAATAATTTAAATAAATAATTCCTCTGAAATTTGATCACAACCAAACTTTAAGCTCTAATAATAGATTCCCAAAGACTGGGATGAGGCAGGAATGAATAACTGTTTACCAAATTTCCTTTATATACATATTTCACTTGATCTATACCTCAACAGAATGTTCGAGAAAAATTAATTATCCTAAAGGAAAATTACTCAGCCTTGTCTTATTGCAAAGAAGACTGACTGTGAACTCTTGCTAGTTAAACATGTTTACTTAAAATGAATGACAAAACTCAACCTGGCATTAAATCCATTCAGACCATCAAGTATCATCTTGTGTCACTGCTCTTTGGTCTAAAACTACCTAACAGAAAGAAGCAAAACCAACACGTTTAGTAATTTAATTCTATAAGTTACAAAGTAAGAATTTAAGAGGAACTTACAGTATTACGAATTAAATCCCAAATAATCCTAAATGTTCTATCACAATGCTAAATTTATAGAATATTCCGAATGAATTCCAAGTCTTGCATGTTTTGATGTACCAATAGCTTGAATGAGCTGATGTAAAAATAGTCTTAAAGTATGCCAATGATATAATCCAGAATGCATTTCAATGGATTCACGATTATTCCAAAGTAGTCTTTTTGTCCTAAATGTTAATGAGCACATTGTAACTCCAATGAATAGTTGCAATAACGAAATATATCTGAAAACGGTAAGCGATTCCAGATGATGTTAACAGGAGGTATTAATAATTTTGTTGAAAATACACTTATTTAAAAACCTAAAACACAATAAAATGACCGAGATGTGGGTCCGAAGCTCATTTCCAATACATTTATGTTTGCAAAAAATAGACCCCGAACTCAAATATCAGTAAACAACCTATTTATAACTCATATTAATTCACAAAAAGCAGGTACACACCAAACTTTATCCTCAGTCACGGACAAAGGTCAAGCATGCAAAATAAATTAAATGTATATAACACATGATAAAGGTCAGTTTCACACTATAAACTGAATATGCCTAACAATATACAGAACTCAGCTACAAACATGACAAGCACTCAGTTCCGAATTATTTGAGACAGTTAAAATAAATGCTTGATTGGAAGTGTGTATGCGTGTTGTATCTGAATTAATCGCGTGACGATATTATGAGACAAACTGTGATGATCCTTCATAGTTATCAACTGCCAAGTAATCACAGATAATATCTTCCGAATGAATATTTATGTCTCCAGGGATTGTGCAGTCCATGGGCTTAACACCACGTTCACTTAAAACGACATAGTTTACACCCTTGCTTTGTGTCTTCAACGGTTCTCGTTTTTGTCCAAGAACTGTTAAGCGGAGTTTTTCTTTTCCCGGCCGAATCACTGTTTATTTGATCGCGAGTAAATCAAAATTTTCAACTATTTGCGTCGAGACCTCCAAACAGTCGCAGTCGAAGATTAGGCCAACTGTAGCATACGGGCGATCTCGAGTGTGCGGGATTCACACCTGGAGATTGGTGTAGAGCAAACCACGTATAATTCTGGTTTCGTTGCCGTGATTGTATTTATTGAGGTAATGCACGGGGTTGCATTTGCAAAGACATGCTGAATCGAAACTCTGATTTCGTGAAGAACTCATCGTCGGTTCATGCATTTTTGCATGAAATGTTTCCCGGTCTATAATGATTTCGGTGAGCAACCACTGACAAACTGATGCAGAATTATTTATGACATCTGAGGCGATCCGACCCCACGAGTATTTGCAGGCGATCCACATAGTCATAGGGGCAAGACGGCTCACCAAGGCCTTCTCCTTAGCTATTTGGCTACATTTCTTATAACGTGGATATTGTTACAAGTATTGGCGCATCGCGTCCACTTTGCCAGGCAGCAGGGGGAGGTTATGGACTTAAAGACATTTGTTTGCGACGAGATTCAGGTTCGGGTTCATATGGGGTTGCAGATGAGTTCGAGCAAAAATTATTTGACGTCTTGAAACTCGTTCTTTTATATGAAACCCCTTTCCAGAGCTTGACGTTCCAGCTGCAGGTCTGCTGTTTTCAAGAGAACATATTCTTATTAAGATTCGTGCGAAGGTCAGAGTTAGGGTTTGTGTTTTGGACAAGGCTGAGATTCTGGTGGACGTGCTCGCCGCCTGAGACCTCGTTGTACTATTGCGTTCGAAATGTTGGCGATAATGCCATAACTCCTTCAACATTTCCACATGAATATTCCTTAAGCTCGTTTTGAAAATATCCCACGAATAACCGGTGGGATGTGGTTTCCCAGCAAACTTTTATTTACAATTCTTGGCCATTGATGGTTCATTTATGTATCACAAGTCTTCGATGGTAGTTTTAATATTTTGCCAGTTGAGGGCTCTGTTAAGACCGACATGCACGGGATTCTTAAAGATCACCTGGCGAGCGTATATAATATAGAAGTGAGGCGATGTTTCCGTTTTTGACTTGTACTCGAGTGATATATGTGTAATCTTCGTAAATGTTTCTCTGACTTCTTTGTCGAGTGCCTTTTGTGACCACACCAACTTCCTCTCCAGTGCCATCAATGCCTTCTTGAAATTTCACAATCGCCTAAAGACATGCTTTCAACCAGTGCCGGATTATCCTAGTAGCAACAGTAGCATATGCTACGGGCCCCGCACTTTCAAGGGCCCCTCGCTAAATGCTTTCAAACTATCAGTTCCGGTTCAGTGATTCTGCACTTGCTCTATTACTAAAGTACCATACTCCCTTCAACTTCAGAAATGTCAGACATATTTGTCGTATTATCTGTCTGTATAGCATATGAAAAAATACAATTACTTTACTATGCATGTTAAAAATTTATGTGTTTTAATATTTATGTTTTTGTTTTTTTTTTTAATTTAGGGCCCCTTTATAACATATGCTACAGTTTCCGCACTAGCTTAATCCGGTACTGCTTTCAACAGCAGTCGCGGTTAGTGACATTGCTTTCTTTAATTCCCTGGTGTGTTTGGCTGCTCTTGTCACTTGTTTCGCGGATTCAGTAGTGGTGCAAAATATTAGTTAGAAACCCCTCTGTAATATCATACTATGCCATCTGTTGAGACTGAATCATATATTTGACACTTTCGCGAGCACCTGCAACATCGTGCATCAGTCCCAGGTTCTAGTCAACAGTTTTGTGCATTGATCAGCATAATGTACTTTGGTATTGCTGTCAGGTTCGGGCATCGTATATATTTGTCAGCAATAAAGCCCGGACTAGACGTGTAGTCCTCTGCGGAAATGCATTGGCAGGACATTGATAAATCAAAGAACTAAAGCGATGGTAAATGTATTACAGAAAACTTTTTCAAGTCTATCGTTTACTCGTAGAGATAGATGCCTTTTCTGGTTCATCGTATCGACGAGTGATCATAGTGCGATCTTGACCATTGGCCGCAAGGTTGTTGACGTGTTTGTTCAAGCTAGAATTGAAGAACTGCAGCGAGTCAATGAACTGCATCTGGCCCAGACGTAATGGTATACATTTTTTATGTTGTTGGGAATGTCACTTACTTCAGCGTCCAGTGCATGATTCAGTGACCATCATACCCGGGGCCCCGAGTGGCCGAGTGGTCTAAAGCGCTCACCGTTAAGGATCACTGCCATCTCACCTCTGTCTGCGTGAGTTCGAGTCTCAGGCTCGGCTAACGTGGGCACGTGAGAAAGCCTGTCGGTGGTTCTTCCCGGGGTTTTCCAGGGTTCTTCCTCCACCAATTATACTGACCGCCATGTATAGCCTATCTTGTGCTGAAAAATGGCGTTAAACCCTACAACAACAACAACAACAACAACAACCATCATACCCGCTCAGGTTATGAAGCACAACGGCAATTTCTTTGGGTAAATTCGCAACTGTACGTTGCATGCGCTATGTGCGGTTCCTATGTACGCACCAGTGATATTACAGTGATCACGAACTTTGGAACCTACCGTCCCACTAGTGCTTTCAGAGCCGTCGATCCCTAAGGGACCAGCACATATTTTACAATGAATGGCCTCGAAAAACTTGCACATGTCATCATTGGTCATAATGACGTCTGCTTGCAATGAAAGATGTTATCGAGCTATTTAATAAATACCTCAAATGAATACTTACCACCGTACAACAGCTCCGTCGTATCTAAGAACAGTGTAGCAAAATTTCACATGTGTCTTGTTCAGCAACTTTGGTCGTTCATGGGAACGTTCAGGCATTCGTAGTCCACGTAAATCACTTTTCCTTGTACCGAGGTAGATTTCAAAACATTTTCCCCGAGTTCTGTCATGATCGTACTCTGCGGTAGTAAAGCTCTTACTTTAAGGGTGCTAAATACATGCATGTAATATCTCCATGGAGATTTCCTCCTCTCGTACATAGAGTGTCAATTATATTCTTTATCAGGATATAGTACTTTTTGACCTGCTTTATTGTTTCCTGTACAATTTTCGATCTTCTAAGTATCAAGCGAATCTCTGTTAAAAGCAAATTTAAGAAAAATACACAAACAACTTGTTTACTTTTTGTGACAAAAATTTACCTAACAGAACACATGATCCATTTCGTTATTATTTGTGTCTCTAATGACAACATCTTTTTTTTATTAGTTTGATTTGTTGTTCTTTGCACTTATAATATGATATTGTGTATTATTCAAGTATGTTGTTATATTGTATTTGAGTATGATTTTATTATGCACTCATTAAAATGAATTAGTTGTTGTTAAACACGAGCAAAATATATATTCTCCTTTTACTTTTGTATATGTGTATCGTATAATACACAAAATAATGGCTGCGCATGAAACTTTCCTCATCCTGTAATTGGTTAGAGTTGTAAACAGCTTGCTTACCGCTTGTACTTCAGAGGTATCTTTTAGGAGATCACCAAAATGAATCAAAATGTTCAATTTATGTGATTTTGGAAAAATTGCAACTACTTACCCAGGGTGTTCTATTACCTTTAAAAAGCCTTCTACATTGACTATAATACTTTCATTTTGTCTTATTTCCTTTATACATATACTAGAACCAGCCATACATTATTTTTTATTTTTTCCATAATCGTTTCAATTTGAATATTACAAATAGGTTTGATTACATTTTAATAATGGCATTCTCGGTTTTAAAAAAAAACAAAAAAACATAGACATTTCCTCTTGCTCCTGGTAGTGTAAGTCTTTTTACAAAAAAGATGTCTAAAAAGCTAGAAAAGATAACATGCTGTCCCCGTGAGCACTAAGTAAGAAACCCACCTTTCCATTTAATTGTGTCCTGAAAATTTTATATCTACACTATGGCCTTCAGTTTTGTTTCGTAATTAGTTTGAGTTGAGTTTTTCTTAATATCAATTTATTCAAACCCCGTAATTGGTTTTTATCAAGCCTTATACCTAGTGGGGTTTTATTTATGCATATTCTTCTATTTAATTTTGTTGGTGGTGGCGGTGTTGTCTTAAACTCTATATAAATTTCGTAATATGACAGCTTGTTTTATATATATATATATATATATATATATATATATATATATATATATATATATATATATATATATATATATATATATATATATATATATATATTAGATAAACCAGAACCAGTTGCTTTTGATGTTGCCGTGAATCGCTCCTGTAGCTGCTGTTGCTAAATCGAATTATAGCAGTATATTTCCTAATATTGTATATATTTTGAAGCATGCGCGTTCAAGAGAGAAAAACCTTGTTTTAACACAATTTTGTCACTTCATATTCAAAAGTATAATTTCAATTTTCTTGCAATAATACAATTTCATGATTGTGTTTTAGTTAGAATAATTATATCGCATGCCACCTTTTGTTTAATGTGCTTTTAGTATTTTTGTTATTGGTTGACTTTTACAGAAAAATATTTGTTAATACTTCCTGTAGTTGATTTGATAACCAAAAAGAAACTTTGGTATAACTCATTATAATATATTGTCATAAAATAACCTTCACCTGATCCTATACTGCTTTTAATGTTAGGTAACGGTCACATACGATGACAGCAAAACGATAATCATCAGATCCTGTATCACTTAAGTATTGATATAGACCACTTAGCTCCTACGTAATCTCAATATCCCTGATACTTAATGTAAGTTTTTCATCATTCTTGCTAACATCAAAATGAGATACTGGATGTAGAGTTTCAAATTCAAAATAAAATATATGTATTGTAAGTGTCCGTGTGTCTGTATTTATTTATCATCATATAGGCTCTTTTAATAATCTACATGTGCTGGTTGAAAAGTGCATTGTACAGTCCACTCAGGATAATGAAAACTATTATCTCTAACAAAAATTACTCTTAATTTTACATTATAAATATTGTTCTGTCCTCATTCGGGTTACTTCTTCTGGTTACACTCTGAAATGCTGTAAGCACATTCTTGGAATATGTTCTGATGCGTCTATAGTGGTTCGCCATATTCAATTCAAAAATACTACTATTATAGGGGTTGTTTTTTTTTTTTTTTTTTGTATTTACTTTTATCTGTTCAAAATACTGTTCATGTTTGGTATTTTGTTTCAAAATCACTTGGCATTAACAGCGGTATTTCAAGTTTAGAAATCTAAAAGGTCATAAAATTTTTGTGTTACATTTCCTAATGCTGCAACTACAACTGTTTTCATAATAGAATGCAAGGGTAGATTTCCATAAAAAATTATGGAACTTTGGAAACCACCAAATACAGTTTATCACGACATACACCAAATAAAGTAGACAATATTAAAAAGAACGACACTTGCTTGCCATTAGTAGTGAGAAGCTGATATTTTTCAAAGCTAATATATATATTATAAGTAAATTACTTGAATGTTTGCGCTCACAGCATTTAAAAAATGTTTCCAGTAACAACATTGTTTCCAGCTGCAACAGTCTCCAATTGGTATATTTCAAGCCCTGTTCGAATTCATTTCCATAGCAGCACCGATTCCACTATTTAAAATCCTAACATATTGGTTGCTGAAGAGTTTGCGCAATGATTTTTAAACAATATTTTTATGATTCTAGATTGTGGAAGGCATAAAAGAATGTAGCTCTATCACATTAGTATGTGTCAGAAATTGGGTACTATGACAAAGACGACATGGATCAGTAACAAGCGATCAGTCCTAATTAATTCACATCAGAATTCAATAAACCTTTAACTAGAAGTAATATGGATCTTTATCCAAGTTTAAATGATATATTGGCCACTCTTGATTCGTATTATTGATATCGTGCGGAAGGAATTCAAAGTACTCATACTTATGCATGCTTTATCAGTTGGAACATCCTCAATAATATTCAAACATGATGACACAAGCTTTGTGTTATAATACTACATAAAACAAAACTTTTCATTCTATTCCTCAAATTAGCATCAGATCTGACAAATGTTCTGTAGACTCTTGACTTTTAACTTTTTTGGATGTATCTTCTAAGACGCGTTGTACTTGAGTATTTCAATCTAATAATTCTTGTAGTGTTTCCCTATTTATTTTGCTAGATCTGCTGATCGTTTAATCATGCTTTCAGCTTCTTTTAATTTTGTCATTTCAGTCATTTACATGAAAAGATTTTTCTCAGAATGTTCTCTTGTGTTTCTATTTGGATACCTTCTGATACTACGAAACCAATTTGTGATGCTAATGGTTTATCTATCGGCCACATAAAAAAAAAAAACAAAAAAAAAAACAAAACAACCTTTAATGCCTTAAACACATTTCCAAATATGAACCATACAACAAATGTTCTTTTTGGTAAAAGAGGGAAGCACAAACCTCGACAAATAACGCGGCTACTTTCGCATTTACAGTTCACTTCTTCATGTACAAAGTATGTTTCATATTGTACTGCATTTACCACACATGTATCATTTTTGGATGCAAATGTCATGAAATATTATGATAGTATTAATTCTGCAAATGTTCATATCAAGGAAACTAATGTCCACCAACTTGAGGAATATTCGTCCTGTCGTCAGAGGTAAAAGAAAATATGTATATCCTATAGCCATGAGAAAAAAACAGATGATTGGCAAATAAATGAAATCGTAATCTTTGTACGAGATAATACATGCTTATTGATATCAACTTATCTTTCTTTGTTTAACATGATTTTAATATTTGACTCCATTTCTCGAGTGATTTCGGATCTTGATCAAATGTGTCCATTCATTTTGTTTGTTTGTTTTGTTGTCTTCCTTGCCTGTTTTCATTTTTTTTTTTTTTTTTTTTACAGTTCCACTGAAGTAAATGTATCAGGATAATAATCTGTTATGTTTGTTGGTTTTAGTGGTACCGATGTTTTGTAGCCCTAGTTATTTGATTTTGTTGGTCTGTTTGTTTGGGGGGTGGGTCCTTTTTCTTTGGCTATTTATAGCTGGAGTGGGTATATATTGGATTTTTTCTTTAATCCTGGGATGTTTACTTTATAATATTGAACGGCTTTAATATTATTAATATATGCATTTAATGAATCCTGTAATTCATCTATACCTTCAATAGTTTTTTTCATGACTTATACGAAACGTTTCTAGTTCTAACGTTTCCTTCGTTGCATTGACGTCATCTTCCAAACGGTGTAATTCTGTCACAAGCATATAAATAAAACTTTAAATGCTGGTAATTTCTAATTTTCATATCCATTCCAATCACAATCAGTTATATAATTCATTATATATGCTTTAAAGCATGCGCCGTAGCAGGAAGAATTTAACCTTTCCATCATATATGCTATATTCTTGTTGTGGCAATAATTCTTGCAATCAGTTATAATCTTCAACCGCTAATGCGGCTATTAATTGCTCTTCTTTCTTTCTTTTAAGTTTGGAGTGAACGTATCTTGTTGGCTTTTAATGCTTCTTTTTGAAGCTTTCCTATTTAGTTTGTAAAGAGCTTTGCTGTGAAATATGTTTAATTAGCAAGAATGTTCATACAAAACAACATATTTGTTATTTTTGTTTTGTGAAAGATGATTTTGGAGAAGATAAAAACGATGATTTAAAAGGAAATTTACCAAATCTCTATTATACAATTATCGGATGCTGCTTATGCATGCACAAAATGTGAATCTCATTAAGGTGATACTCAAGCTAAACAAAGTATCAGTAATATTTGTAAAAGTGATGATTATAGCAAATATTACATTAGTAAATTATTATTTAATTATAAATCAATTTTAAAAAAATTATAGGGATAACAAAACTAGAAGAAAATTATTAAATAAGTATTATAAAGTGGTTAAGCTTATCAGATATGGGTTTGTAAGAGAGACAACGCTAAAGTCTCTCTATCTTTCAAATTTTTATTAAGTCTAAAATTATTATGAAAAGTTGTTATACGACAATGTGACAATATGGAGTAAATAAAACCTTAACGTTATACTAATTATTTAAAAAATAATTTTATGATGACCATATGAATAGAATAATATATTTAGCGACCATCTTTAAGGGCTCTAAGGTGAAAGGAGGATCTAAACAATAACATAAAAACGTTTATGGAATTTGTTCCACATGGAATTTTTTTGTTATAAAATAAACTACTAAAAAAACTGATATCCCAACTTTCATGATCTGCTTCAAGCAAACCATGATTACTTGCAAATAACAATAAACAATATATTGCTTTTAAAGCATGGTGTGTCAGAACTCTCCCTTTTCTACTACTGCAGGTACGAAGGTCAAATATATCAACTGAAATGAGAATAAATGTAGATTCCGATGAGTTTCACTTTTTACAAGTCTGGACACCGTCACTTTGCCGTTGCAGATTAAGCAATGGAATCCTTTTCAGAAACATTTTACTCATTCTATGTTTTTATTTTGGCAAGATAACTGAACTTTTGCGTACAGGAAATTTTTAGCCCGAAAGAATTTGCTATATTTTAGGAATGTCTTATGGAGTTTTAGACGATAAATCCCTTAACTTGTTATCAAGCAGGGATGTGGAGATGAGATATTTTGCTAGTTTTTTGAAGGTGTTTTATCGGTAGAACAAATAACATATCCTCCATCAATCCCTTTCTTCAATTTGTAGCATTTTCGGTTGTTTTGTTTTGGGGTTTTTTTCCTTCTCTTTTTTCCCCCTTAAGCAACTATTGTTCTCATAACCATCGTATTCGCATCCTTCGTACCAGTTGCTTCCCCTTTGTGTTCTTCTTGGCAATGTCAATATGGTGGATTCTAAAAAGAAAAACAAACAACTACGAAAAATAATACGTTTTAAGCCTTTTTCACAGAAGTCCGGCTTCTCTTTATTCCATTTCTTCATATATTTCTTTAATACAAGTCCAACAGTAATGGTCATTAATATCTTTGTTTCGTTTACGGTACAAAAACACCGGAAAATCATTCATTAATATGTCTTGTGTCACAGAGCTGTTCCGTTCTACATTTTGACGAGGAAATAAATCTAAATTTATTGTCTCGAAAAGGCAATCACTAGGATGGTTTGGTTATCTTGGTTTTGTTACACTTTTATCACATCATAGCTATATCATGCCAAGGAAATGGGAGCTAAGTGCTTTGACATGGCACACTGCTACCCTCGGATTACGAGTCCGACACTACGTAAAAAAGCTACCAATGCTCCATATATGAGGATAAAAATCTGGGCATGCGACGTAAGCGTTTCTGGGGTAAAGCTCAAGGATGTTTCAGTTTTGTCTTCAGATTTGCACTGCTTCGAGTTCTCATTAATGTTAGGCTGAGTCTTTCTTTAGACAATTAGCGACGATTAGCAACTCTTTCTGCACAGATTTGAGCTAGTCTTTTTCCTAAACATTGCCCAAGTTCAAAATAAAAGCATAAAATATTATTAGCCAAATGTTAGGAAGCAATTGCAAGTGTATTAGTTATAAATGAAACGGCATTCCCCAAGGCGGTCGCTAACTTTTGATTGACTTTGCACTTCAGCAAATACAGCCAGAGGTTCCCTGTGAAGTACTGTTTTAAACTTTTGAACATAAGTAGTGTATGGAATGAAAAAAACGTTGACGTTTGAACCACTGATTCTTACAGGGTATATTTTATTTTATTATTTGTAATTTTGCAACCAACATAGCTACTATGTCTACATACAAATAAATGATACTGACATCATCTCCTCGTTACTCACTCCTTAGACAATGCAAATAAAAATTTCAAACAGATATCACACTGCGTATGACATTAAGGAAATAAGATATAAGACATTGATCAAGATTGTTCCAAAACCAGACTGCATAGATTAAAATTCGACCTAACCTTTTTGTCACAATTACTTAAACGTGTGCCACAAGACAGACAACAGTTGCTGAATGTGTTCGAAGAAAAAAAAACGACATTTCGGGATCAATCCTCAAATGGCTGTAATCATTTCTAGTTAAGCGCAACACGCAGGCCATAAATGATGGAGAAAGAATTTGGCATACTTCAAGGTATTGTATTAGGATCCTTGTTATGACACATCAATGACGTGCCTCTTACAGCTGGTTCGAAGGTCAGTATCGTCCCAAAAAGATTATGTATGCAACGGAATACCATACCCAGTTTCAAGAGGACATTTCTTAACTTGGAAAACCCGTCTGGGGCTTGTCATTCAGGGGGACGAAGTTCTATCTGATAAGTATTATCAATAAATCAAAGGTATTTGTACACTTTAAATAACCAGAACCTTCAGCAAGACACCGAAAATTCGTATATTGAATCTTATTATCTCAGAATCTAAAGGCAAAATTCCACATTCTAAAAATCACTAAAATAACTCACTAAAAATCATTGAAATGACTCGCTATACAATAGTATTCGTGTGTTGGAATCTCCGCTATTCGTCAGAGATATGCAAGCGTACAGTTTATATTTCCCTTCTGTGTTCTTTAGAGGAACATTGTGTAGCTATGTAGCATTGTATTGATTTTGAAAACTTAGGAATGTTTCGGTAACAATCAGTCAGATTTATAATAGGCGACGATATATCGTCTAAGGTGTGATGTCTCACCATCATGCTACCAATGCTTGACTTTCCATCTCTGCAACTATGTAGGAAAATTAACCGACGACTCCAGGGACTGATTCCAGAATTACCAGCAGAATTCTTTTCGAATTAGGGCTAGATCTAACTCAGATAACTACGTCAACTTTATTACTGCAAGATAGGTCATAAGCACGATCGATACTTTAATGAACAAAAATGTACAACTGAGCAGCTGATTCATTAATTTACAAAAAAATAACAGTAACAACAACGTTGAATTATGTCTATGTGTGTATTTGTGTTTTTCATTTTTAGCGTAGCTTTAATAATTTTCCAGTCATATCGCTACGATCTCCGAAGTTTGGCAGTTTATAGTGATGTCTACCACTGGGGCATCATACCGCAGACACGTAGCATCGTGTCCCACCCAGTCACGTTATCCTGACACCAGGCCGACCAGTCCTAACGCTAACCTCTTAATGCTGAGCGCCAAGCGAGGACTTTGGAACGGAACAATGTTGATAATTGTATGGTGCATGCGAGGATAGTTAAGGGTTTCAGATAATCCCTTAAAATGTTCTACTAACTGGTGTGAAATAATTCACTTTACCAATGTGTGTATGCCGAAATGACCTTTAGCCATCTGGCAAAACATTCTTCAAAGCGCAAGAGATGTTACTGAGGGCTTGTTACGAAAAAA
>JAECUM010026929.1:0-28578 GCA_016617855.1 Megalonaias nervosa | reverse complement strand
CATTTGTCGCCAAATCGTGGACTTGGAACATGAATGCTACATTCAAAAATACCAATCCAAACATGAAGAAGAAGAAGATAATGACCAGAAGAAAGGCCATTTCATCTTTTTCGATTTCGAATGCATGAAAGAGACTGGCATTCACATTCCTAATTTCTGCGCGGCTCACTGAGCGTGTGAGAAGTGCATCCAAGAGCCTATCTTTACTCATTGCCCTCACTGTAGCAAGATTCCTGGAGGACGTGAAAAAATCTTTCGGGGATCAAACACATTGGCCGATTTTGCCCAATGGATCTTAAACCCTATCGAAGAGACGTGGAGTCAAGAGGACATCGAATGTTACGGAGATTGTCATCGCTATGCCACGGTGATGGCTCACAATTTCTCGGGATACGATGGGCAATTTCTTCTCAGATACTATACAGAACAAAGTACCGAACGTCCTAAAGTCATTTTGAATGGAGCCAAAATCATTTCCATGCAAGTGGGCCAAGTGCAGTTTAAAGATTCGATGAGTTATTTGGCCATGCCTTTGAGTCGCATGCCTAAAACGTTTGGAATGACAGAAATAGACAAAGGCTATTTTCCACACTTTTTCAATACCGAAGACAATCAACACGCCGTTCTAACCCATTTGCCTGAGGCTCACTACTACGACCCCGACAACATGCGTACCGAACAACGAGAAGCTTTCTACGCATGGTACCAGACTCACGCCTCGGACACTTTCAACTTTCAGGAAGAAATGTTAAAATATTGTCGTTCCGACGTGGACATTTTACGGCGTTGCTGTGGAAAATTTCGAGAACTGTTCATGGAGCACGGAGGGATCGATTCTTTGAAAGAAGCCTGCACCATTGCCAAAGCGTGTTCCTTAGTGTACCGCCAACGATTCATGCCCGAAAACACCCTAGCTGTCATAAGCCCTCAAACGACCAATTTTGTCAAACGTCAATACTCGGTCAAAGCCCTACGCTGGCTGCATTACTTGTGCGACAAGGAAGACAAATGGATCCAACATGCCCGCAACGGAGGAGGCGAAAAGACCATTGGAAGGTATTCGGTGGATAGCTGGGACTTAGAAAACCCTCAGATCGTGTACGAATTTAACGGGTGCTTATTTCACGGATGTCCCATCTGCTACCCTCAACGTGACACTAAAAACCAGTTTTTACAACGGACCATGGAAGACTTGTACGAGACTACTTGTCAGCAACGATTGAAGTTAAAAGAGCAAGGATACCAAGCGGTAGAAATGTGGGAACATGAGTACAATCACCGATTGAAAACCGATCCCGAGTTTAAGCGCATCGTGGAAAGTTACAAGCTGGTGGACCCACTGAACCCACGGGACAGTTTGTACGGAGGACGGACGAATGCCACCTGTTTGCTGTACCAAGCCGACGAGGAGAAAGGAGAAGAAATCAAATACTTGGACGTGTGTTCTCTGCATCCGTACGTGTGCAAATATTGTCACTTTCCCGCAGGGCACCCGCAATTGCTGACGGAACACATCGACGTGGACAACATTCGACAATACGAAGGATTGATCAAGTGCAAAGTCTTGCCTCCCACGCACTTGTACCATCCCGCTTTACCTCACCATTGCCAAGGAAAACTGATGTTTCTCTTGTGCCGTACTTGTGCCGAAACGTGCAACCAAGACCAACCTTGTCAGCACACTCAGGAAGAACGCGCCTTGACGGGAACGTGGGTCAGCGTGGAACTGTTTCAAGCTCTGGACTTGGGATACCAACTGTTAGAAGTGTACGAAATTTACCACTTTCCCAAGACAGAAAAATTCCACAAGGTCGACGAGACTCAGAAAGGCATTTTCGCAGACTACGTGAATGCCTTTTTGAAACTGAAACAAGAAGCTAGCGGCTATCCTTCCTGGTGCCACATTCCCGAAGACCAAAAGAAATTCAAAGACAAATACTGGGAGCAGGAAAGCATCACTTTAGACCACATCGAGAAAAACGAAGGAAGGCGATCGTTTGCCAAGGTGATGTTGAATTGCTTGTGGGGCAAAATGGCACAACGACCGTGTTTACCCAAGACGGAGTATTTGACAGAACCTTCTCGCTACTTCCAGATGATTCACGACAAAACTAAATACATGAACACGTGGACGTCCTTCGTGAGGACTTGATCTTAGTCAATTACGAAGAAGAACTGGACTTTGTAGAAGCCGACGAATTTGGAAATGTCATCATTGCGGCTTACGTGACAGCTCATGCTCGCTTAAAACTGTACGAAGTTTTAGAACTGTTAGGAGATTGTGTGCTGTATTTTGACACGGACAGTTGCATCTACATCGATCGTCTGGGTCAACAGCACCCTAACATCGAAGGAGACCGTTTAGGAGCCTGGACGGACGAGCATCCCGATGACAAGATTCCAAGTTTTGCAAGTGGCGGTCCCAAAAATTACGGTTACGAATATCGAGACCCACAAGGAGAAGTGCACACCGAGTGTAAAATGAAAGGATTGACTCTCAATTATCGCACCAGTCAACTGGTCAACTTTGGTGTCTTGAAAGAAGCCTTGCAATCTGAACAGGATGGAAATTTTAAAGTGACCACCCAATGAACCGCACAAGATTGTACGTTTACCCACACACCAAATCGTCGGTGGACCCTTGGAAAAAGTTTATCAAATCGTGTACCAAAAGCGAGTTAGGCTTCCCAACCACTTCACTTTACCGTACGGTCACGTCGATATTGGCCAGCATATAAAAAAGAACACCGCCCAAGGCCGATAGTTCATTGTGACTACCAACACCAAGCGAGAAAGATGAATACTTACAAACATCAAGTATCGAGCGTAAGACTCAAGTCCAACGAGAAACTCGAGTGCGATGCTGTTCCTCACGATCACATCATCAATGCAGTACCACATCTTAGTTGTTTATTTACTAACGGCATGGCAAACTACGTGCAACCAGTGCGACTTCCAGACTACAAAACTTTACCTATGAACATGCTGATACAACCCAGTATAAAAAAGGGACGACTACTAAGAACGACACTTCATTGCGAGGACAAACGCCAAGAAAGATAAATCACTCTACGCAAATGAAAAAAAAAAGAGAAGGAACAAACATAATTTGCTTCTTTCACCACCATACCGTCACAGCAAAGTGCGTCCAAGAAGGAAAAAGGATTCATTAGACCTAAAGGAGTATTTTAGCATCCAAATGACTCAGACGACGACTTCGAGAAAATTTAGGAGGACAACTTACACCTACACGGTGAAATTTAAAGACTTTGTGCCTGACGTTCCAGCCGAGGAACCAGCAGGTTTCATTACGGACTTATTCGACTCACTGTTAGAGGAACTCAAACGTCAGTGTCAAGTCAAAGATCGAGGTCGTTTGAGTCTATCTATGTATCATGACAGTTTGAACTCTCCTGTATGTCTCGGGTTTAGTACAACTGCAGAATTAACTTCTTCCAAACTTTTGAGGGCTATTGCTTCGACTATGCAGACGATGAGAGAAAAATTTGACATCACCGATGGAAAAGTGACCATTCATATGGCATACGTTGTACCTCCATGGGAAGAAGACAATAACCGCCATTGATTTGCTTATCGATAAGTGTACCTAGTACAATGGACATAACAGCAGATTTACGAATGAAAGAGAGTACGTAATGGGAAACATCTACGCTGTCCACACAAGTGGTAGTTGACCAGATTTAAACAACGTGTGTGACGGATATAGAGAGAAACATGAACTTTGTCCTATTTGATTGTTTGTTACTTGTTTTGATTTAGCTTTTTATCAAAAATGGACATTAATTATAGTATGAAAAATGTCATTCTTTTATGAAATGTATATACGTTATATATTTTTTTTGAAGGCATAAACTTTAATTTTAAAACTAGTTTACTAGAACCAAGAACTAAATAACTTGTAAATAGGTTTGTTCCATGTCCAAATTTGTATGTATTAAATGGATAATGCTTAGACCATAGCACAGGCCAGAGAGCCCATGTATATAATTGAATAAATGTTTTGTACCCATACAATAGACTTTTCTTATTGGAGTCTCTATTCTGTCTCTGAGTCTTTCTTTGGAACATCTCTGTGTGCTTGGATGTGTATTTGTTTCTGTATGTCAATATTTGTCCCTACCTAGAGTGGTAGCCGCACATATTCAGGTCAGCCACTTGCAACATTGTTACAAGTGTCCAGTATCGTGACGTCACCCTACCTGTTCCATTTCCCTTGTCACTCAACAGATTCACTATTTTTTGACGCTACACAGACCCAATCTTTTCTGACGCTATACAGGCCCAATTTTCCCCATGTTAAATTCTCCTTGATGCCAAAGTGCCGCGACACTTTTTTAACATGGAAGTCCCCCCCCGGACGCTAAAGTGCCCCCATATACTACTCCCGTTTCACTCCCGTCCTCATGACAATGCCCGCGCCGGTTGGTAAATCATCATTGAAGCTGCTCAACGAAATCTTGCAGAGTTGGGAATTTGGAAGCGGTTTGCGGTTGTGCATAGGACATAAAAAAAAGTATTAAACGAAACGTATAATATATAAAGTTTCACTATGTCCCGATTCAAAGATTTATCTGATACCACATTGGACAAGGACGCGCCTGTGTTGTGTGATTGAATAAGTATTATTTCTGGCGAGGGTCCCCAATGAACGTGGGCGAATATACTGTAATTATATGTGCTGGACGCGTCTTCCGCTTGAGGCCTTCTTACAAAATCGATGGAAATCTAGTACAGGTCGACGATGCCAATTACGCCGACAATACTCCGTTGGATTTGCCAACAACTGCATCATGGCGCTGTTCAACAGCGCATGATATGTTATCGACGGAAAGGAAATCGAAGCATTTCTGGAGAACGACAATTATTGGACTACTCGCTCGTTTCAGCGACGTTTACGCGAGGTCCGCAGGCCCAGCTATGATATTCATCAAGGACTCAAACGAGCATGCAGATCATATCCCGCACAGCGTACGAAAACTTGATTAGATCGCTTTTCTTGATCCACAACCTGCATTTATGTCTACCAGATCAGATGCTGGTGGCGCCCCTATACTATATCCAAAGACTTCACTATATTATACCCGATTTATTACTTTTCGTTGAAACACCTGTAGCTGTTTCGGCTGTCCGTGATCAACCAGTACTTTAATGTACGTGTAACTCAGCACCATTCCCTACTACAGATGCATTACTGTGATCCTCTCCCATAAGCCTCTGCTGGGGGTGGGTGGGGGCACAGATGGCAGAATGAGTCATTGACGCACCTATGGAAAACCTGTAGTTGTTTTCTCAAACTCGTAATTGAACATGTGACGTTTGAAGTAAAATCCTCCATCTGCGTAAATTTGCCATGTTGAGCTGAGGTGAACTCAAAAAGATCTCAGCCGCGATGAGAAAACAAACGGAGTTCATTTAAAATTTTCCCCAAACAGGTCATCTGGTAACAACCTACTTATGGTGACACCAACACAGGTGTAGCAGTACTGCCAGTTACTGCAGTAGCATTAAGTACACAATTTGCTTTTACTGTTTTTGAAATACAGATGTAAATTTTCACAGTGTATCCACTAAGTGTACTTGTAAATTTTAAGATATAAAAACACCAGAAAAAAAAAAAAAAAAAAAAAAAGTTATCCGTTCTGTTTTATCTTGACTTGTCACAGACCAGAAAAGTTCATGGGATGGCCTGTTGGCTGTCATCAGACAGTCCATTTAGCACAAGTTTGCTACCGCTACTACTAAACTGCTTGGTGCATTGCCATGAAACTGCACACGTACGTTCTTCACAAGGTCCAATTGACCCTTAATAAAAATGGCGATTCTCAGGCAGCCGATATGGCAGCCAGTGGCCAGCTTGAAAATCTAGTTATCGCTACTTCTGAATAGATGGACCTCTTATGATGTTTAGTTGAACTTGAATTTAAATAAAAATGGTGCTGATCCGATATCCATGTCACGGAATTGTGTGTACTTAATGTTTATGCATTATACCTGAACTCAAACGTGCTCGGGTTTCGTTTCCGCGTACAGTGTTAGCCGAGAGTGTTTATTTACGTCTTAAATTATTTCAAAATACTGAGTTCGGTTCACCCAACGATGCACGAGCAAAGTGCTTGCAGTGAGCAAACCGAGTACCTTAAGCTGTCTGGCCGTAGATTTGCACCATAACCAGGGTACTTACAGAGTCGAATCAGACAGTAATAGCTCAACACAAATTTTATCAGAAAACTGTTCATTTTACGGAAGCAATCTTCAGCTGTGGAGTTATGTGAAATATAAACTTGCATTCTCTTTTTCGCTATTCGTATTATGTAACAGAATTAGTTGATATATCGGATGATCAGTATTTCTAATATTTCAGATAGGTCATATGTCATATAACGCCATGCTATTGAATAGAGTTAGCCATTTTATAACTGAGCAGGCGAATTGAATTCATTTATACGTTGCATGTATTAAAGGATGAGAAAATGTTCAAGTTCCTATAAATCTGTAAGCTTATTCTTGTCCAATACTGATTCATATATAAACCTAGCTATTATAGTAATAATATCGTACAGTAGTTCTGATGAAATGATTTAATATGTAACAAGTAACTTCACCTGCACGCATGCGTAACGTATACCGTTGAATTTTTGCTTGACCGTGTCTCGTGTACCAAACGGCTCTGTAATATTTTTAGCCGATATCTATGATGAGGAGTCGTAGGGCTCAGTGGAGTTTCGTATAACCGGTCTACTACTGTCGGAGGTGACATTGGCTCGGAGGAAGATATTGGTTTTCTCATGGTGAGGGGCCAAAGCTCCGGCACCAACAGGCCTGCAGCTAATAGTGGGCTTTTGATGGATCATTTAGAACTGGAAGGGGCTGGCCATGCGTGGTGGCTTGCTGACCCTCCGACGAGAGCGGTGGGACCAAAAACACTGTGATCAACTGGACGCCACGAGTTATGTTCCTATAAATTATTCAGTATCCTATTTGAGGTGAAAATCGAATCATAGTATGCAGTATCACTATAGGAGTGAAAATCAAATATATGAATATATCCTACTTGTTGATGAAACAGTATTCCTATTTTTGTACAAATTTCATGCTTTGATCACCCTTAGTGACAGAATCAGAATTTATTCATAGTTGTGTAAATCCATATACTATGACACTCTTAGTGGTAGATGAAATATTGTAGATTAAAGAGTGTTCATTTTTGCGTTTAATACAGTTATGTTTATAAAGTTCCATCTTGTCTATTTTTGTTTTTAATTACTTCCAGTTTAGGAACGATATCATTACTTATCAATTGTTTAACTCGGTGCGCATCATCTTCGTCAATAAATTGTTGGATTTTTTTGTGTACAAGAGTATGGTGTCAGATTCATTCATATTTAAATCAAATTGTAAATTTCATTCACGAAATTGTTTTCATAGTCTTCGCTATAATCTAATCCCATCCTGCTACAATCTACTATTGCCGCCTTGGCAGGCGTCTTAAGGATCTTGTTATCGCTACTCCTTCTAAACGGATAGTCGTATTGATATGGTGTTTTCACCAAGACACTTATTCTATTGTCTAGATGGTCCAAAATGATGCCACTCGGAAATCCAATATGGTTGACACTGCAGTCATCTTGAAAATCTTGTTATTGCTACTCCTCCTGAATGGATGGTCTTATCAATATAGGGTTTTCACTAAAATATCTTTTATGGTATCTAAATGGTCCTAAACAAAAACGGCGCCTATCTGACTTCTGAAATGACTTCTACTGCAGCCATATTTCAGATCTTGCAATAGCTACTTTCTCCACCTGGGGTTATGTTCTGTAGTTATTACGGACTTTTGAAAGAGGGACGTCTATAAGGTCACGCTCTTTACATTTGCAACATGCACAATAGAGAGAATATATCTATGCTGCTTTCATGATCTGTTTCTTACATTTCTTTAAATGTAGTAACTATGGAAAAGTAAAGCATACGGATCAAAATGGCTGCTTCCAAGTACTTGAAAAAATGAGCTTGAATCTAAACCAAAGCGCACAATCTTTATCATTTAATGAAACAGGGACAATTATTTTTGCCATAGTAGTCAATACCACGTTTTGAAAGTGCAATAAATTATAAAATATTTAAAATGTAAAAATGTTATCGGATTGTTTTCCAGTTTGGGAATAATCTCTTTAAAGTTAAAACCCTATGCAAATTACGAAACTGTAGAGCGGAAACTGGAGACAAATATGAATATTTGTGCAATTGCTTTTCTCTATTTCTTATCATTATGTTTGATTCCCCCCTCCCCAAATGGTACATTAATACTGATGATACGTATAAATATAAGCTAATGAATACTTTACTCTTGGTTGCACAGTATGCCTCGTGGCAGTATTATGTGTGAAATGTCCGTAATGGGGAAATTAGGCCTTGCTGGAATATAGAAGGGCTTAAGAAATATAAATATAGCGTTGAATTTGTCGCTTATTGTTTGCTTTTCGACATAGGATTTTAAGAAACATAGGGTATGTCGGATGAAGAATTTCATCATTTTTTTTCAGGGATATAAAGCTATGAGCTTTGTGCGTAAAAAGAAAAATCTCGGTAGGAAATTAGGGGTGTAACTGTATTTGTTAAGACACATCTGGTAAATGAAGATATAGTGTAAAGAATATGCAGTGATATGCATGATTGTGTTATATTGCATATTTTGTCTAATTTACTAAATAATATCAGAGAGATAGTTCTGATATTTGTATATATATTCACCGGAGAGATCGAAAAATGGAATCGATTTATTTATTGAGAAATTAGAACGAATAAAATCTATATAAGGAAGCTGCTTTGCGGGAGATTTTAATGCTCTTATAAACGATTTTCTTGACTTTATACCTGATACTTTGGAAAATATTTTAAATGCAGATGACGTGTATGATGGCGATAATTTCTCTACGCCACGTAATACAAAAGAGAGAGAAACACACAAGTTTGGTTTTGCTTTTGTAGAAATGTGCAAAATTGTTATATATATATATATATATATATATATATATATATATATATATATATATATATATATATGTGTGTGTGTGTGTGTGTGTGTGTGTGTGTGTGTGTCCTTAAAGGTAGGCTTTTCAATGATAAATATGAGAATATAACATGTACTGCAAATAATGGCTTCAGCATAGTGGATTATGTTATAGCCGCTACAGGTCCGCTCCGGTGGCCTAATAGGTTAGAGCGTCCGCCGCGGATGCGGGAGGTCGCGGGTTCGATCCCCGGCCGAGTGATACCAAAGGCTTATGAAAATGGTACTAGCAACTGCCTCGCCTGACCCTCCGCATTAAGAGGTTAGTAATAGGACTGGTCGACCTGGTATCAGAATAATGTGACTGAGTGGGACATCATGCTACATGTCTGCGCGTTATGCCTCAGATCTAGGCATCAATATAAACTGCCACACTGCAGAAATCGTAGCGATAAGATTAAAATTGTTAAAGCTACGTTAAAAATCTAAATATATCACACACACACACACACACACACACACACACACACACACACACACGGCCGCTTCAGATTTGTTCCTCTTTATATCTAACTTTGGTTTTGATGACAGAACCGAATTCTCCCATTTTCGATCTACTGTAGATTCAAAATTGCTGATAAATTAAATAATTGAAGTAAAATTGAACAGATTACGAAAGATTATGCAGGTAATGAATCCATCCCTGAAGTAGGCGTTAGCGATGACTTTGAGGACATTAAGGACAATAATGATGGGCAACCTTTCCGATTGAAAGGCAAAAACGGGCAATTTTCTCCAGCATTCTGAGCAGAAATTTATTGAACATGTCCAAGATATAAGATTTACTACATTTAAATATCAACAATTGTGCAAAACAAAGTATGAGTCTTTATATAAAGAAATTTGTGTTCAAAGGCGGACACATAAGTTCCCAGTTTTACCACACAGGTTACAACCCCCATGGTGGTATCAAGACTGCAACAAAGCTAAAGAGGAATAATTTGAACTTTTCAAAAATATATACAGTTACAAAACCAATACATTCATCTAGACGAATACGTTCACAGCAGAAAATCATTTAATAGATTGTGTCAATTGAAAATGTCATTATATGAAAAATCAGTGAGAGATAAGCTTGTACAATCAAGAAATGACCCGAAAACATTTTGGTAAGTGTTAAAGGGAAAATACTAAAACAGGCAAATGCAAGTGGATCTAAATAACAAAGAATGACTGGTTTGATTATTTTCTTTCCTTATTAATGTGTAACAGAGATGAAAATATTGATGACGATGATGGTACTGCAAGAATGAAAATGTCCATTTCCAACTGAATAAACCAATTACAGATCAATAAATAATCGGTAGCGTTCGCTCTTTGAAAGATAAAAATCCTGGTTCCGACAACAGTATGGTCATTTGTTACCAGTTGACTTAACCATGCATTGTTTCGTTTCTTAATATGCTCTTTAATAGAATCTTTGAAATAGCAAAATTCCTAAAAGAGTGGTTAAAAAGTATAATGTGTCCGATATTTTAAGAATGGGAATATGAACGACCCAAAGAATTACAGGGGAAATTCTGATAAATGCCCTCTGCAAAATATTCACATCTATTTTGGGCAACGGTGTATAGATGGGCAGAAAGCAAGAATCTAATAGATGTATCTCAGGCTGACTTTAGAAAACAAGACAGTATTTGTGATAATATATTCAATTTGCATGCAATTGTTCAGAAGTACATATGTAAATCTGGTGGTAGTTTTTATTGTTTATATATTGATTTTTCAAAAGCTTTTCATCATGTACAACATAATAAACAATTGTTTTCTCTTGTACAGATAGGTATTGGTGGAAATATTTTACAGGTTTTAAAAATATGAATTTTTGTTTGAAAAGGTGTGTACCAACACCAAATGGACTTACCCGATATTTCATTTGCAAATGTGGGAGCAAGACAAGGATGTATTCTAAGCCCAGTTCTTTTTTGTCTCTTTATTGATGATTTAGTTCAACAGTTACGAACTAAGTGTGATAGGGGTATTTACATCGCTGAAAATATTCTAGAGATCATTGCCTTATTGTATGCAGATGATGTGGCTAATTGTGCTGAAACTGTACGGTTATAACAACAACAAATTAACGCCATAGATGATTTTTTTTATATTGAAACTGGAATGGAAATTAATCTAGCAAAAACAAAAATAACTACCTTTCGAAATGATTGCTTTCTGATAAATTACGAGCGTTGGTATTAGAGGAGCAAATGTATTGATACGGAGTCATTTTACACACACACACACACACACACACACAGACATATATATATATATATATATATATATATGCCCAAAAACATATACATGCCCAAAAACATGTACATATGCCCATTAAATACTCATGTTCATGCCCATAAACAAGTACATATATACAAGCCCTTAAACATGTAAATATATATATATATATATATATATATATATATATATATATATATATATATATATATATATATATACCCACAAATATGAATAGTATGCATGGCCTTAAACAGATATACATACACATGCCCACAAACATGTATATTTACAATTGTATTCACACAAGCATTGTATGGATACATTACCAGCATTGTTTGGATACATTGGACCAAAAGATGGTCATGTTATACATATTTATGCATCAAAAAAGATTTATTACCAATGAAGGATAATAGGACAAAAATAAAATGATGAGATGGAAGAACAAAATAGCAAGGATAATATCTAAAGGTTCCTGGCCAACAGATAACGTTGATGGTGTGTATAAATAGTAATTAGACATAATAATTTATGGTGACTGACTGTGCACGTCAGTTACAAATATTTGAATAGGTTGCACACAAGATATATGTTAGAATAAGTATTAGTTTTTTTTCAAGAAATTTAAAATACAAGACATATTTAAGGTATGAAAAGGTTCCTTCATGTGCTGAAATGCTGTACTGACAATTGTATGTAGATTGGAATCTATCATAAAGTGCTTCATTGTAAGAAGCTCACTATAGTGGCTCTTCACCCTTTTATATGCAAGAGCAGGTTATGCAAGTATAACCAATTAAAATCCTTGCAATGACTACGTCTTCCTGACAGATGGTTCTGTAGGAAGTAGGCCATTCACCCAAGTTAGGTTTGTCAAAAGGTGATTGTTATTGTCAGCATCATTCCATTATGCCTACCACTTGCTAAACAAAAATTTTTTTAACCAAGTTTAAAACCAGCTGGTTGTCGAGACAGGGCTTGAAAAGATGAAATTGGAAAGATAGTAGTTATAGCAGGAAAAATTGGATTTTTAAAACTTCCTATCACTTCTCTATTAGTCCATAGTTTAAAGTGTGATTTGTCTCATTTTTAGAAGTCTTGGAATAAAACAAATTTCAGAAGTAATCTTCTAACCTGGATTATTGAAAGACGACTTACTACTCAGTTGCTTCCAATACATGGACATTAAAATATACATGTCCAAAACTTACATAGATATACATGTGTATAAATATGTACATATTTCCATTTACTACCTATAACATAAAATACGAATTAGTAATAGTAGCTGAGGGAATTATCAGCATGAACATAAATAAATAAATTTGGGAAAATAAAGTCTTCCAAAATATTAAAAATGATTAAAGCTAAAAGGTAAATACTTGAATGTTTGGGTTTTTTTCACAAATGATCTAAAATAAAAGGCAATGGTAAATCAAAATCATAACAATTTAGGGCCATACATTTGTAATATTAGCATATTAGTTGCTTATGGTCAGATTTCATTTCAAAGTTTTTGTTATCAATTAGTCATGAACAATTTTGAAGGCTGACCTTTGGAACACACATAGTCTCAGTAGTAAATCCTTGATAAGCTTGTTTTTAACAATATGAACTTCAAGATGTCTAGAAGAAGCGAAATATTAATAAATGGTATGTTGTAGCTATGGAGTTTCCAAAGAAAAGACTGTACAAAGGAACATGAATGCACAGATGCATATTAATGTCTTTCACAATAGTTTTATCTTCAAAGGTAAAAACGAGAAGAAGCAATTTTCTGTAAAACAGTTTATTACCAACTTATGTTTTGGTAGGAAAGAGAAATGACATTACAAATGATGCAAACCTTTTTCTAGATGAATCGAAAGTAACTATACGCGAATTTAAAATCCATGAAATGATTATTAAAGAAATGTCAGAAAAATATTAGCAAAAACAATTTCCAATTTATAACACAGTATACATCCAGCCCCTTTTTAGAATAGTGCTTTATGAAGATAACTGAAATATATGTGGAAACCACTTTTCTTTAGAATGACCTTGACCTCTAAATCAATAGGCTTCTAACCGCTGTGTAAGGCATCCATAACATTGTCTTGAGATGTTATCTCTATGTACTGTTGTCATGTAAAGATCATTATTTTTTCAATGACCTTGACCTTTCACTTTTTGACTCTAAAATCAAACGAATTCTTCCCTAATGCAAGTGAAAGTTGTCCACAATGTTTGGTAACTGCAGATGGTGGACAGCTTGTTTTATTGTGCTAAACCATTTTTCTTCTTTCAGTCAGTGACAATGACTTTTAAGCCAGATATCAATAGGGTTCTTCCTCATATTAAATGCAAATCAACCAACTATGGTAAATGTAGATGATGGGCCAATCAAGTTATTCTTTGCACCTGAAATTAGTAACAGTCACATGACTAGACAATCAGATATCATCATAACACAACATGCTCCACATTATGGCAGGAATATAAAGAAATACACAAACTGATAAAATTGGAAGAATACAAAAACCAAATGACTTTACCAATGACCAAAAATATTCAAAACATCAGACGGACTTTATTTTTTTTAGTTTTACTAAGTAGCCCCTATTATGAAAACATGTGACAACTTTACCTGTAGAACAGTAGTGATATGAAATAAGTACTCGACAGGCAAGACATGAAAATATAAGGGGCCATTCCATTATGTTTGTTTCTTTGCAACTGGTAAAACTAGCAAATGTTAAAATCCTAATAACAAAAATATCTTGCAAGATAACAAATGCGCAACACAAAAGAGCTCACAATTTATAAACTGAGAAAATGGATCATTTTCCTATCAATTTTATGCAGGTATGACTTGATGCAACAGTAGTCTGGTTCCCTGCTTTGTATGCTCTCTGCGTGAGAGAGCACATGTTAACGTGGTAGTAACGTGACACAAACAAAACTCCAGAAGTTGGTCTTGGAATAGAGATTTTTTGTGCTCTTTCGTTTTTGTATTTTTATTACAACCAGTATATGACTTTCATTTAATTTTTTTTCCTACAATATTTGAAAATGATGGTTGTGAGATCCTGTGTGCTCATGTGACTAGCAATCAAAATCGCAAGTACCATCTCAAATTTCATCAACACCTTAGTTTTATCGTCTTTCAGCATATTAAAGACATAACGATTTTAATACTCACAATTTCAGACAAAATAAGTAATTTTCATATCAATTTCATGCAGGTATAACTCGATTTAACAACGTTTAAGTTTGCTAGCCCATCCGCTAAGCAGCTTTGCTTTAATGCCACCATGTTGGCCTCTTGTGATGCTAGACTGGTTTTCATACCTTCCATATTTAAAAAAAAAAGGAATACTGATATCGAGCTATCTATGAAACAAAAAGTCTACTAAATGTATCTAATCCACTGAGTTTTTGGATTGTCGCAAGAAATATATTTATGGCAAGCACCCAAATGATTCATACTGCAACCTTCTTATATTCTGGTTAGAACTCGATAAATTTAACTCACGATCAGTTTAGTTATGACTCAATTACGTAATTGTTTCGGGCGTCAAGTTGTGGAGGAAAATTCCTGGGTTTTTCCCGACTTTCATCAATATTTGCAAAATTCAAGGACTTTTCACAGTCGGGAAAATATTATCATTTCTCCCAGCTTTTTCCTGTTTTCCCGGTAGTGTGGAGACCCTGTTGAAAAGATTTTCAAAGATTTCCACATGTACTACCCTGTCAGCATAAATTTTACAACCATGATATCTCCTGAGTTAGAAAGATGCAGATGAGATGTCAAAATTCTATCCTGCAGTTTTAAAGATGCTGTGTCTAGGTTTCTTCATTTCTACTAGTGACAGAGATACTTGACAGCAGATTATCATTATTTGCACTGATCAATGAGAAGTTTGTGTTAAGATGGCAGCTGTGAAATTCAAAGCCTGTCATGCAGTTTTGAAAAAGTTTCCCTTGCTCTATGATTTAGGAATCAAGTATAGTTACATTAAAAACAAGAAAAAAAAGAAAAAAAGGAAGGTGTGTTGTGATGTGATTTAGATTTTTAATGTAGCTTTAACAATTTTTCAGTCATATCGCTACAATGTCTGCAGTGTGGCAGTTTATAGTGATGTCTAGCACTGGGGCATTTTGCCGCAGACGTGTAGCATGATGTCCCACCCAGTCACATTATCCTGACACCAGGCTGACCAGTCCTAACACTAACCTCTTAATGCTGAGGGCCAAGCGAGGCAGCTGTTAGTACCATTTTTGTAAGTCTTTGGTATGACTCGACCGGGGATCGAACCCACGACCTCCCGCATCCGAGGCGGACGCTCTAACCACTAGGCCACCGGAGCGATTGGCCAATGTGGTTATTTCATATTGAAAAATAGTATCATAGCTGCCAACCCTCACGATTTTGGCGTGATTTTCATGACTTTTTCAGCGATTCATGGATTCAAGCTGCATGCAAAAAATTCCCAGACTCGATGATCGTTTCACGAATTCATGTCAATATTCACGAATTTTTATCCCTATTTTCACTAACTGCAAGCCTGGAGGGTTGGCAGCTATGTAGATTGAATGTATGTAAATTACTGAAAAAAATATCACATTACTTCACTTCCTTTCGTAAGTTTCAACAATAGCATGACCTTACATTCTATCTGTGTCTTTACTCCTGGTCATCTCCTGTTCTCAAGCTTCATTTTCCCACTTTGGTCATTACACTATACTTTGATCACATGATTTCATGCAAGTAATGTAATTAAATGCAACTGACAACAGTACCTAAAATATATTACTACAGAATCAGTAAAAAAATTCTCAATTACCAATCAAAAAAGCAACTGTTTTTAGTTTCCAAAATTCAGAAGAATTTGAAAAAGTTTTGAAGCATGCAAGAAGAACATGTTGTGTAGTTGAGGTTAGTCATCAATAACATCAGTAGGTAGTAGATGACCACCCTGGTGTTCAGACATCTTTGGATGTGCTCTCATGCCCATTTATAGGGGTTCTTTCAAAGTACAGAGATGCTGCCATGATTTTATTACAAGAAGAGCACCCACCCACCCTTCTTACCGAACAAGAGGTAAGTAGGAAAAAGAAGGGGGGGGGGCAGAGGACATGACCATACCTCAATATTTACTTAACACTGAAGTATCCATGTTACTTTCTGTCTGCTCCATTCTGTTTAAACTTTACTGAACTCAAAATTCTCAAAAGATGTCTACTATATTGTAAAAGCATTAATCTGTTGATGGTTTCTTAGATTAATCTGTTCTTTTCCTGTGCATAAATATTTCTTTGCTAAGAACCTCATTCAGTCTGCCTCTAATAGCTAGCTGAGCCAGCTTGAACAAGTTTGGAAATGGTTCTTTATTGCTGATATACAATTTTCCACAGCTCATAGATATTGTCTCAAAATATCTCTGATCCCAAATAATATCTTTTTAATAACACTAGCTCTGCAAATTTTTCACTGTCATGAATCAGCGTTTTGCTAACTACTGTGCTAGATTTCTTATCTGTTCCATAGACGATAGTACTGTATTAAGGTTTGAAGTCCATCACTGCCATTGTTGTCTTGTTGAGACTGAGGCATTTTCATCACATGAAATATCTTTTCTTTTTCATTTTTCTTTAGTTTTAGATTCTTATTTATTCAGTGTATCTTAACCCTTAGAGTACTTTAGACAGTTTTGAAGGAAAAGATTCCTGGGTGCTGAATTGTTTCAAGAAAACAGATGAAAAGTGCATTCTACAATTTAAAATTGCTAGTATTTTAATCAGGCTTGGTAATCTTCGTTTCTAAATTTAATTTGAAAATACCGCTGAATAGGGGGTTGATCGGCATGCCATCAGTTTTTGACCAAACTTGCATGAACATCAGAATTGCAGTCAACACCATTTAAAATCAGTGACATTATCAGTAAAAATTTTCCAACTCCAACAATCTGACATACTTGAAAAATTAAAAAATGGTTATCTATCATCAGCTTGCATTTCCCGAATGAAATCATCTGAAAATAAACCATGTTAGGATTCATCCATTTTTGGTTTTTCTAGACCACACGTATTTTAAACCTGCTTTTGTAAAACTTCTCTGATAAATGCAATGTTATAACTACCACAGAATGAGGGCATAATGTGTCAAATTTACTTTCACAACCATTTATGTCAAGGCGATGAACTCAGTCCTGTAAACAATTGCCTACTTAAACAAAGACAAATGTCAAGACATGTGCTATGAGACCCCTACCAGTAGTATGACTTGCGTCGTAACAAACACTTCAGTTAAATTGAACAGTTATTGTGCAAAAAGTACATTATTCCTTGCATGACTTGAAACTAATTTGCATAAGTTCTTACACACTACTGCTCTCCAAGCCATCAAATTCATAAAAAAAAATTTCACGATTCAAGCACTCGTGTACCCTACCAGAATCTTAGAAATATATTTATGTTTTTGACTGAAATTTTACTTAAGTTTCAGAAACTAAAAAAACATTATATTTATTGTAGTAGCAAATACAAGCAAAATCTTAAGCACTCTGTTCCACATCAGACACCATAAATGAACTGACTTTGTTTTGGCCATTTATGGAGTTTGTAATTGACTTTCAACACAGAATCTTAAAAATGTCAGTATACTAGGGCTATTCTGGAAAAAGTAGGGAAAGAAAGGGACTCGGAGCATAAAGGATGCAAAATTAGGGCAGCTTGAAATACATCATGATGCCAACCTCAGATTAGAAAAATATTTTCAAGACACTTCAACCGTTATCTAAATTTTGTACAACTTACTTCTTTTACATTTTCTCCTCTGATTTGTCGGGTGATCTGTCTCCGAATCTGCAAGAAGAAGCAAAACTATTAGCAAGGGTTCAATACATCTTCCATGATGGGTTTTGGCCCTATTCTAACACATCATTCACTTCAATGGTAATTCTATCTTTGTCGCTAGAATGTGATGCCCATATATTGTACAATTAATTTGTGGAAAAGTAATAAACAAACCCATTATATACCCATGTCTCTTTACTTGTAGGAACTATGGAAAAAATAAGTAAGGAATTTCCTTAGTATGGCAACTACAGATGTATTCCAAGAACACAAAAACCCAACCACAAAACAAAAAACTGCATTCCCTCCCATAACCTATTTTGACAGATACAACTGTAATATTCTGTTTGAGATGTAGTAGGTACAATGCTAGTCTTGCCATTCAAATCCACCTGGATCTTCCTTTTTGTCCATGTATTTCTTTGCAAAAGTACTATATTTGCTCATTAAAAATCATGTTCAAGCTGACACAGTGATGCAATGTTTTTGTCAATTAGGCCTACTTTTTCATGCTCATGAATCATTCGTGAAACATTCGCACTACACTGATAGAAATAATCATAGCACAAATTAGTACAAATTTTGTAGTTTTAGCTTGATTGCAACATACTTTTCACCCTATGAATTAAATCTTTTATGCATGGTATGCGCATTTTGGATCTGCAAAGTGACTTTTCACCACTGTGTAACTAAGTGACACTGGTTATTTTCTTCCGTAGATCATGCCAGGTGTACATGTGAATAAAATGATAGTTTCAATCACCTCAGTTCATTTGAATGTTAAACTCTTTGGGGGGACAGGTTAAGCAATCTCACATTACCTCTCCTTTCCCATCATGTTATTTTATGGTGCATTTTGGAAAGAATTGATAAAATTTTGTTTAGAATTTTCCTTGTTGTATCTCATTATCAAGATCACAAAATCACGATGTCATTATCTCAATGTATCACATTCTGAGAGACAATGTAGTTTTCAATGTGTGAAATGCTCACATAGAGTACTCTATATGTCCATTCCATTTTCATAGAAGTTTTAATAATATAGTTCAACTGTGCTTTCTATGTCTTGTATAAAGGAAGACTTTCTTAACATTTTTCTTCATCACTGTCAAGCTTTGAATGAAAATAAATTGTTCCTTAAGGACAAATTATGGGGTCACTAATATCCTAAAAAGAAATAAAAACCTGACATTAATTGGCAACAATCACATTCTAAAAATGTAATCAAAACTAGTGCAACATATCAATAACAACACTGTGACAAAAAGTTCTATAGTGAAACCCATGTACAAGGGCTACCATTTAAATGATGTTTTATACTAATGAGATTTTTATAATCAGGTAACAAGAGTACCTTCAATGGCAAGAGGATACACCCACCCCATTTTTTAAAAGTCCACTACGTGGACAAGATACATGTTTACACTAAATTCTGTGTCTGTACCAAAATGGCATGACAAAATTCAAGATTTTTTCAAGGAATTTTCAAGGTTTCCAAAGCCTTTTCAAGACAGTTTTACTTTCTATTTTAACAAACCTTACTACAGCAGTGACATACAGGAACTTTATCAATTAGTCATACAATGTAAGACAACTCCCCTGATATTTATGTTTACATCAACTTCTTACTACCTAAATAATGGTGTAATGTAGCATATTCCGTTGTCATGTGACAGCAGAACAAGAAGCCAAATGTTTAGGAATATCTAACACACTTGGCAGCACATATTGATGCTTTTCCATAAATTAAAACAATGTTGCTTTAATCGGACTTTACTTACTCTGATGTATCTTTTCTAATAAATTCAAATTCTCACACAAGCAAATGGATGTGTTTTAAAGTTCTGTTAACCTACATTTCAGTTGGCTGGAATGCGATGGAAGCTGAGAATGCCGAAATCAGTTAAAAGTATGATGAATATCTTGAACGAATTTAAGTTATCTAAACACTAACTTCAATATTAGTATATTTTTATTCATTTTGTTAAAGATACATTCTTCAACTTGATCCGATTTCGGCATTCCTGGCTTCCATTGTATTTCAGCCAGCATCATCAGTATTTTCTTTCTTTGGGAAATTTCAAGGTTTTTCCTGACTTTTCAAGCTTGCATAAGATAATTCCCAATGAGACAAACTTCAAGCTAATTTCAAGGCTTTTCAAACAGCCTTTGCAATTCAAGGGTTTTCAAGGACCTGTACTGACCCTGTAAAAGGATTTCCCTACTTTCAGTCACTGTGACCCAGATCATAGAACTTTTGTATCCAAAATTGAAAGGTTATTGTGCAAGATATCCAAAGTTTGGTAACTCTAAGTGTTGATGGAAAACTCAAGCTACTGTGTGGAAACCAAACCACTAATATATTCACAGAAAAAATTGTAACAATTTGTATCAAATTGAATTGATTGATGTATTAAATGCATAGGAAGAAGACAGGCAGACATAATGTTATGCCATGAAGTACAAAAGTTCATCTTCGGTTAAGGATATGTATGCAAATGAAAAATTTTAATAAATACCTAACTGCCACTGTTGTAGACAGCAGAATGTTACCACCATGTCACACTTTCCCATAAACCTGAGCTCACTTAATAGCATTAGACAATATGACTCTGACCTTGCTTTGGAATGATTCATCCTCTCCACACATGTAAACTGTATCCACGTGGAAGCTGTCCTGAAAATATTACCTGTACTAGGTCCATTATACATGTCACCCTTTGCGATGTCACTCTCCATATTCTCATCACCCAAATCAAGACCTGATGAAATTTTAGTTGATATGTGCATAAAGTGTATAAACAACAGCTCAAAGACCAAGTCTTAGAACACAGAAAAATATGGTGTTAAGTTTTTAACTACTAATCAAATTTTACTTCAATAAAAGAAAATTAACAGTCTCTACTGTCAATTACTAGAAATGATTGATAATAACTGAAAACATTACAAAGTATATACATTTTTTTAAAACATTTATTTAGAAAATACTAACCAGGTCATCTACACATAAATACACATATGCCTATCCAATTTCATTTGTCTATGTTATGTGCTGACAGAATTTCCAAAATGGAAGAACCGATGAACAAATGCATATATGTCCCATCTTCAAGAGTGTGCTCAATAATGAGGAAGTGTACTTCACAGGGTAGATAGTACATGTTATGTTCTGATGTGAACCTTTGATTTTGATACAATGATGATATAATTTGGTGATGTGCTACTTTCATTCACACATTTTGCACCTGCCTCATGACACTTGAGTTTAGTAAAAGGATGCGAATACAATCCCTTGCTTTTGCACTCCCCATATGCTTTGCATTGTTCCTGTTTTTGACCACTCTGACCTGTCTATCTCCCCACAGACCAATGGTTCATACAAACACTTTGAAAATTTAATGCAACTCAACACTTCAGTACCAGCTCAAATACCAAGTTAATGCATATATCTTGATAGGTGAAAACAACTGGATTTATAAAGAGGACAAATACCAATCTGTACCTAATATACTGACTTCTTTTCAGGTAGATAATGTAGCAACGTCATTACATACTTCTGAAGAAAAAGTTTAAAAATCATTCAGCAGGGCAGGCTTTGGTGATACTGTGGAGACAAGAGGAGCATAATGTTAATGCCATATTTAATACATTCAGAGTTGACCACAGCTATGGGGTTGGAATAAATTAACACCTGACATTGCTGTTATGGTTTCGCACCTGTATTGGTCTCTGAAATTGTCATCAAGACATCTATTTCATCACGACTGTGCAGGAAAAACTTCAATACTTCACAACTCTTTCCAAAGCTGGCTCAATACATCATAAACGTCATACATCAATGTTTTTAAATGTTGTCTTAGTGTCTGGTTAAAAAGTTTCCCCACATGTAAGGTGTCACCCTAGTAGCCTTAGTCTCTTGTAGGTCAGAACTCGGCGTAGTGTAATTGATTCCTATTCAAATCCAGCATTTTCATGGTACAGAAATCTTTTTTCATGCATACCATCAAGTCTCCTTGCTATAACAACCAGCATTTGCAACTCGCAGTCACTGTAATTTTTCTTTTCTTTTTATAATTCGCTATAAAAGTGATTTTATTTAGGTGTCCATCTCTCCAGAGTAATATTAGACCTAGTTGTAACAGAAACATTGCTTTGTATCCTTGTCAGTAGTGTATAGGAGTATGTGCTGCACATATTTACAGGATGGATCATTTCAATGGTAGGCAGGGATACTTCAATCAATTACATAAACAGGTGTTAATGATAATCTCATGCAGTAAATTCACTTTCCTATACAAGTTCAAACTTTGTAGTGTTGGCAGCAAGACTTGTCCCATCTTAGCTCATTTGGACAATGTAAAAAAATGAAGAATAGCAAACTTTAATGACAGTAAAAAGGAAAATGAAATTTACTGTACACAGATACTTGCACTTATAATATCAACCAAGCTGGTATTAGACCTTGGATATGCTATGTGGATTGTCTGAAAATACTGGGTTATGATAGGAATCAACCAGACTATACATTTTAATGAACAATGAAACAAAATCCATCTTACCTAATGTTGGTATCTGGAAGAACACATTGGTTTCAATTACATTTACTGGTTTTGTAATGGCCATATTTTTTAAAAACAAAAATATCACATTAAGTCGTTTTGCACTTTCAAGTAAATTTTACACTAAAGGCAGGAATATAAAATCATGCATAATACACACAGTACAAGTAAAGAATTACACTAATCAGTCAAAGGAATTGACACTCTAAAGGAGGAGCCTCGAACACATGGCCCATGAAGTTTTTTGGAAAAAAATGCCTGATTATGGCTCTGGAATTTTTCACACGTCTGACGACTATCAATAAATGAAACATACTGAATAATCAGAAAAATTACCCTCTTTATTTCTTTCTCCTGGATTGCTAACCGATCCCGGTGAATCCTACAAATAAAAAAAAGTTTAAAGATATATGAACAGGTCATAATACAATAAAAATAATAGGATTCCAAAACAGTACATTTGTTTCTGCTTAATTATAACTAAGCAACATCAGAATGTTCAAGGATGTGATAACAAAGAAAATGGAATTATTTTGTACTGAATTCCCAAGAAATGTGTCAAAAGCAGAAGTACTACTATTAGTACATGGAATGAATGGTATTGGGTATTTCCCTCACAACATTAAAATTGAGTGAAATGCAATTACTTTTAAGTTTCAAATGATAATTACTGAAAATTAAAAAATACCCAACGAGTTTTGTTTATGATCTAAAACAAAATCAACATCTTTACACTCGTATTATCCTTGAAGACTCTCTTTACAAACACCTCTGTACATTTGATGTACCTGCACTCACCAGCCCAAACATCTTTCACTTTACATTTGGTAAAATGTATACATCTCAGCCTTTTTTGCTTTATCACTTACATAAATTACTTCGAATCATGGTAATGATCATCTCCACAAATTACATTTCTTACTGTCATTGAATGGAAAAAAAACTAAAATTTTTGAATTGTAAAACAGACTTCGAGGCTTGACAGATTATCTCCCCCTGTTTCCATACATTTTTAGTGACAGTATGGTAGTATACAAATGCTTGATTTTATGCAAGAAACAAACAAACATAGCACCATGTCAATTGCAACAAAGAAATGTGACTGGTTTAACATGCTTGTTTACATACTACACATATGCTAGTTTAGTTTTACTTAGCAATAATGCAAGTGGCACATACAATAATATCAGACCAGATGTTAAAATCAGCTGCCTGTTTACACAGATACATTCAGACATCGATCTTTCAAGTGAAACAAAAATACTTGGACATGTGGCATGCATACTGGAAGAAAAAAATGGGTATTTAACTGTTTTAATTGCATGAAATATGAGGATACACTGCTTATCTGGGGCATAAGTGCAGAATGAAAACAATACATATAAGAATGTATTTGTCACAAATAGGTAGTTGAGATATTTTACCATTCAGTGAAACCATCTTGAGAGACCTTGACTCTTCTTCTTTTCATATCTACTGTCACAACTTCCCCTTTCTCCAAGTAATCCCATCCTTTCCCTGGGCCCACACTGGTGTTCCAATGGGTGGAAGGAGACACTCCAGGATATTCTTCTCATTTTTCTGAAACAATTATTTCCTGTGTGCATGAAATATACAAATGAAGCTATCATACACTGTATAATCTGCAATTTTCAAGACACACACACATCAACACATATATTACAGTGCAGAATCCAAGTTTACTTTGGCCTTCAGGAGATGCACATGGAAGGGGGTGGTGTGGGATGGACAAGCCTATTCACTCCCCATAATTAAGAGTATTGGATGATTGAAAAACAATGGCTACTTGTCTGTGTATTTTTACCACACACAATGTTGCATCTTAATAGTTGAAATGAAAACATTCAATGTTTGTGTTAGTTGTCCCAGCTGCATTTTAAAGTCAGTCACAGTTGATAATGTTAAACACTTTTTAGGTTCAAGTTACACCTATCCCTAATCCCTTTTTTTCCAGTTGACTTAACAAGAACAGAGATGAAAAGACAATTCATTCATACAAAATGGGGATTTATTTATAAGTAAACTGTGGTTCTTTTCACATAATCTTCCCTAATTTGCCATTCCTCAGATGCCGAAAAAGCACAGTTAAAGGAGATTTAATCTCTCTATTAGACTTGCAAAAGTACCTTTTCTTACAGACCATAAACTTGTGAAAGAGAATGCAAGCTTGTCATATCAAATATTTCCCAGTATCAAATAATGTCAAGAGAGCAAAATACATTACCCATGTTCCAATTTTTATCTTCAATGTAAATTAAACAACATATGTTTACTTCATTTAATATGTAAAAATAGGAAAACCATCGATGTTACAAGTGAATTATTTTTAGGCCTGCCTTATGACATTTTGAACAAGACTTGAAGAAAAAACATACCTGCTTCCTACTTCCATCAAGGAAGATCAAGTTATTCTCCTTCAGAAGGCAAGGGTAAAAATACTTTCCCTACTTTCCAAATGCCATTTGAAGCTGAAATTACAAAATAAAGTTACTTTCAGTCTTTTTTTTCAAAATGTATATAAAAGATGAAACCTCCCCCTCCCCCATAATACTTCTGTATTTAATCAATCATCTCTCCCAAGAATTGGACCTCATAAAGACTATGCAGCACAGTATATGTAGGATACATCCAAAAATGTCCAGAAAATCCCTTGCTAACACTCCACTTGGAAAGGTCATTTTAAAATTTAATGAGAAATGAATGAAACAGAAATTAGAAAAAGAGCTCACCTCAACAGTCCATACCCTATGCAAATATGGAAAACCATTTTCTGATATGGAAATACCCTAAGAGCTCAAGAAGAACAGTATTAAACATCATGGTAATTATAACAGATGCAGGCAATAGACTTTATTCTGTCTGTTGATAAAGCCTTGAGAGATCCGTTTAAGCTAGGGAAAGTTTTAATTGCAGTAAATAAATTTCCATTCTTGCTGATGGAAGTACCGATGCTAACATATGATTATCAGAGCACAAAGTAGACTGGAAATATACAGGCAGATATTTTGTGAAAGTGTACAAGAAATGAGACAATGGATAGACTTTGCATAAAAATGGGCATTCAAAATAGTAAGGTACTTAAAAAATGCAGGAATGGTGTGGTTTGTCCTCTTTATGGTGCTGTGAAGTTATGAGTGACAACATGCAGATAGTATGAAAAAGTGAAGCAGAGTAATCAAGGTGTCAGATTTTGACCTGCATGAGTTAGTTACCTTGTGTTAATTGGGGAGGGTGTTTTTACTTTCCACTTGTATCAAGTGCCTGTGCGTGGGGGGGGGGGAGGAAGTGATTTTCTTTTGGGTTGAAATGTCTTTTTACCTAATGAATATTTTCTGAGATGATATGGATATAATAATGTGGTGCCATTTTGCTATACAATGTAAAATGGGCAATGTATATATATACATGTATATATATATATATATATATATATATATATATATATATATACTCCTGTTCAGTGGTACAAGGGCACATTGTACCATAACTGGTTTGTGTGAACTTGGTGATGGGCAAGTGCTATAAAAAAAACAACTCACCCTAAAGACCTCATAACTGCATATTTTCAAAGTTTGTGGGCATATCAAGTTAAGGTGATGGAAATTAAAATTACAGGCACAGAAGTCGCTTAAAGCAACATTGTTTTAAAATCCCATAAAACCTACATAAACGCATCAGATGCCCATATCCCTTTCAACATGAAATGACCCACATACCACCTAAAGGAACTGTACTATATATATATATATATATATATATATACACACACACACACACATATATATACATATAGACAGGTTTGTGGGAATATAGTCTTTGTAAGAGAAGTAAAACTGACATGTAACCTCAAGAATAAACAAAAGATGGGGGTGGTTTGTAGGCACCTAAAAAATGAATATCTACTTTGGATAAATGTATTTCTGATCCAGATGCCAAAAACCCGTTCCATCTTTTTTTTCAGGTTGCATTTCTATGGCAGATCCCTTACATGATCTACGTATTACTCATAAAACCATGTGATGCATGCATCTTTAAATGGTCTGATATTACTGATTATTAATATGCACTTATGCGGTGACATGTACCTTCATTTCAAGTATTTAACCTTTAATCATCCTTGCTATAAACATATTTATAATTCCAAATAGCCATGATCATTTCCTGCCATTACAGTTATTGTTTGTTTGGGCATTTGATAGATATATATGTATGGCAATTGGATAATGCTTGAATGAAAGTGTCATAGACAAGAAGAACTGCACTTGCGTGCTGTCAATAACACATTTTCATTTATAGTGAAAGATGTACAATCTGCATGGTAATAGGGTTTAATGGGCAATATGCTATACATATATATAGATATGTTTGTGGGAATATTGTCTTTGTAAGAAATAAAACTGACATGTAACCTTAAGAATAAATCAAGGATGGGGATGGTTTGTGTGCACCTGAATAATGAATATATACTTTGGATTAATGCATTTATTATCCATGTGACCGCAAACCATTCAGTCCTCATTTTCATATAACATTTCAGCTGTAAATGATATATGTTTTACTCATAAACCCTTGTAATTCATGCATCTTTATATCTTTAGGTATTACTGATCATTTATATGTACTTCTGTTTAGACATGGAACTTTCTTTCAAGATTATAATCTTTAATCATTAATGTATATACCTATTTGCTAGATATGCCCATAAATATATGTATAATTCCAAATGTCTATGATCATTGCTTGTCATTACAGTTATTGTTTGTTTGGGCATTTGATAGATATACATGTATGGCTATACTTCCTTTAAAGAAAGTTCCCTAAACAACCAGAATTGGACATGGAAGCTGTCAAGCATGCATGTACATTTAAAGTAAACAATAGCATGATAATAGGCGTTAATGGGCATTATGTTATATGTATATAGGTTTGTGGGAATTTAGTCTTTAGAGAAGTAAAGCAGACTTCTATCAAGAATAAACTAAAGATGGGAATGGTTTGTGGGCACATAAATAATGAATATATACTTTGGATAAATGTATTTATGATCCAGATGCCCAAAATCCATTCCCTTTTATTCAGGTTGCATTTCAATGGCAGATCCCTTACATGTTCTACGTATTACTCATAAAACCTGTGATGCATGCATCTTTAAATGGTCCGATATTACTGACTATTGATATGCACTTCTGCAGTGACATGTACCTTCCTTTTAAGCAATTAATCTTTAATCATCCTTGTATATACACATGCCTAGAAAATAACTATAAACGTATTTATAATTCCAAATAGCCATGATCATTTCTTGACAGTACATTTATTGTTTGTTTGGGCAATTGACAGATATACATGTATGGCATTTGGATAATGCTTGAATGAAAGTGTCATAGACAACAAGAACTGCACTTACATGCTGCCAATCTCACATTTTCATTTATAATAAAAGATGTACACACTGCTATGTACTATTTATATGTATAATCTCTCACCAATGCCCACAAATACAATACATTCAAAGCTTTTACTTTTTAAAAATGTATATACATTCTGGTGCACACAAGCTATTTACCATTTTTAATTTGGATGTTATATTTTAAAGTAGGTCTCAATCAGTTGTAAATGTCCAATGACCATAAGCCAATGTATTAAGCAGAACCCTTTGTTATGCATGAATTTTTTCTTATCTTGGGATATTAAAGTGATCTTGAATTGCGAATAAATGGGTCACATTCAAAGACAAACTGTAACCTTTTGCTGAACAGTTTAACATAATTGAAGATTTAGCCAATTAACATGACTGGCTGCCAACAATATCTATATACACTCTACATCAATTAG
>JAECUM010026928.1:0-17500 GCA_016617855.1 Megalonaias nervosa | reverse complement strand
CATAGACCCAGATCAGCCGGCACATTATGCGATCGTAGATCTCGGTCTGGACAGTTTGCAGTTGTACTCGACTTATAATCGAGCATATACAGCTCCATCAGATAATCATTGATATGTGGCTGAGTGCAAATGCACCTAGCTTCTGATTTGTCACAATTGAAATGTATAGTTGGTAGTTTTTTAAACGTCACGTGACTGTCTATATCATGCCGAATGAATGGGAGCTCAGAGGATCACATGAATACACAGAGGCAGTCGACCTTGGTTAACCTTGGATGTTATCGAACCGCTAAAAGAGCTTATACGGTTTTCTGTTTCTCTGTTATTAAATGTAAAAAAAAGTCTTCCTCAAAAGTATTTAAATGAATTTGAACATTACTATATTAGAATGTATCGTTGAACAGGAGATGGTTTTAAGAAATACAGAAATCAAAATGTACTTAGCAGATTATCTGGCCAAGGTTTAGTCACAATGACCAAAGATTCAGACGAATTAATTTGACAAAGGCAACAGGAGACAGCGAATACTGGTGCAGAGATTAGAAATGTGTTTGAAGAAGACATATTCCTCACCAGATGATTGATGAGACGTGGTTGTGATTGGTTGGTGGGGAGGGGGTATTTTCTTCCGTCTTTCACGGTTGAAAAATTAATATTTCACTAATGGAAGGGTTTAGCTGGTAGGATTATAATAGGGACCGTTAATTTCTTGCGGTTCTTGGGACAGCAGATTCATCCACACAATGAGTAACAGTTCCCACCATCGCATCCAAAGCACGTTTAAGAATACCCTTTGTTCCAAACAAAAGAATGGATGATATTGTTACTAAAAGAAATCTAATGTAAAGAAGAGAGCTTGAATAGTTTGCCATTTTTCATAGCCTGTTACCGTGTCTATGTTGAGACACATGCTGTATGATTTATGACCCTTATCTATCTTTATCCATCAGAGAGGGTTTAATTAATTACCTCCCCTTTTAGACTCTTCTGTCAACGATTGGACAAGACCATAATGGCATCGAAAAGCTATGCGTCTGCGAAAGTAAACCAAAGTGTGGATACGAAATTAATCAGCTCATTCTGTTGATGAGTTCTGCAGGCGACAATTGTTTCACCTGGTAAAGAATAACTGTAAATGTGGTAAAATTCCTGTAAACAAATACGACCCACATCACTGAAAGCAATAATACTTTCAAAATGTTAAATGAGCAAAACGTTATCACCGATGTGCAAAACCACATGAAAAAGAACAATAGCCTCCAAAAAGAAAGAAATTTATACTTTAACGTAATTACGGATCTTTTTCCAACATGTGCTATGGAATTTTGTCCATATACAATTGATTAGAGCAAGAAGTTCGTGTTAACATTTCAACGCTTCGTCTGTTTCTGTAAAAGGTAGGCGGCAGATGGTTAGCATTTTGAGTTTTTGAATCACGAAATTTGTCGAACCATCTATCTTATCCGTGTTCAGAGAGAGAGAGAGAGAGAGAGAGAGAGAGAGAGAGAGAGAGAGAGAGAGAGATGGTTATAGGTCCAAATATCACACTATTTTCGACCCAGGATGAAAGCATACAGGCCCCTCCCCAGACGAGTGACGGCTTAATAAAGTTTCCGGTCTCTGTAGCAGATTTTATGGATCAAGGAAGGAATTAAGATATTAGTAAGCTTAAAGTAAATCATTTTGATAAGTATGTAGAAATTAAAACTATAAATATTCATCTTGTACAAGACTACGAAATAAAATTGTAAACTTGTAATATAAATGTGTAACCTCCGATAATATATTATTGCACATAGGATGAATATATTTTCTCCGCTTCTTTTGGCACTTGTTCCACTAGGTAACATTGAAATCATAGATAAGAAGTAGCTTTGGTAGCATTATGAATAATTTATTGGTTGGTTAAATGGTGTTTATTGACACATCAACACGCGATAGACTTAGAGGCAGTGGCTTTGGCTTCTCTAGGCAACGCCATTTTTCAGAACAATATAGGCATGAAGGCTAGTGTATTCTGCCGAGAAAGAGCCCGGGAATCCCCAAGAAGAACCACAGGAAGCTACTGGCAAGCTTTCTTACATACCCACGTTGGCCGAGCCAGATACTCGAACCCACGCAGACAGTGGTGAGATGGCACTGACGTGTAAAGGCGAGCACTTTAGACCACTCAGTCACCCGGGACTTCAGACACTCAGCCACTCGTGGCCCCTCCAAAGAGAATAAAGCGCCTTGCCTTGAAACCGCAATTCTGCAACCTACTCAGTGTTTTAGTTTTACAACCAGAACTCCATTGATTCTGAACATGGCACGATAACTATGATCCATTTTATCTTTTTAATGAATAAAATCCAACATAAATGGAAAGGTGACATATACAAGAACTGGCAAACCAGAACAGAGAATAGCCGAATCGCCAGTTTTTCCCACGTGTATGTCACTTTCACTCATTTGCCATGTTTTAATTTCTACGATGAAATGATGGCATCGTTAGCTATGTACAAATAATTAAGTCATTGCGCTTACGGTAAATGCTAGTCTTTCATCTCCTAAATGCGGTGCAGACACATATATTTTTGTGTGTAAAACAATGGTTCATACGAGTTCTAATATTTTTCGTGGCATGACCACTTTGTTATGATTACGAAATTTTAATATTAACTAGATGCTAATAATAGAATATACACTTTCACTATAACGTTCATGCTTGCTAAACATAGCATTTTCTATTCAGGACATGTATATAAATTGCACGATAGACTCGTTGTTAGGAATACTTTCAGGATACAATAGTGAAGATTCCAAACCTACAGTCAGCGAATAAAAGGTGGATTTATTTGTAAAATATGTCCTTATTTTGCCCACACAATGAATGATAACAGAAGGAAAAACGATGCTGCTAAATATTCTGTTGTTATTTTTCAATTTTTATTAAACGACAGGACTTTTATTTCACTTGAAATCATTACGTCAAATACATTTACACATGTATTATATCATCTATCCAACTCCAGACGGGTTAATTAAATTAGCTTTAAAGTTCACTGCAGGTGGCAAGGAAACCCAATACCAGTCTGTCTAATATCTACAGGTTTTTCTGACTGTATTAATGATAATAACTCAGAGTTAAGTGTAATAAGAACAAATAATTTGTGACTATCTTAATTGATATTGCTTTAAGAGTTTCGTGCGCTTGTCTCGAACATGGAGATGTATCCCATTCAAAGATAATCCAATTCGGAACGACCTGGGCTATTTTTGTGAGACGAAAACATACCTCGGATGTATTTAAACGCAGAAATTTGCAAAAAAATAATATATTCTGTTCGCTATAAATTTCTCTGCCCAAAAAGAGAAACCCAATATATTCTGACCAAATCGGTTATTTCTACTATTAAATTGACTGATTGATTGATTGATTGTGTATGGGTGTGTTTGTTTGGATGTTTAACATAGCTTTTACAATTTGAGTCATATCCCTACGATATATGCAGTTTGGCAATGATTGATCATAATGCTGATAGGTTACCAATGGAAAAAACAAATAGTTCGATCATTTCACAGCTTCTCTGTCAAGTCTTGTTTAGTAAATACCCGAAGTGATCCGAATGGCAGCTATCGACATCCATTCGAGGTATGAGATAATCCGTGTAATTGAAATAACCTAGTTATTGTAGACTAATACTCATGGCAAATAAATTAACGGTTGCATCCATGATGGGTACTATCTTAATTAAAAATAGCGACTGAAAGAAATTTTAGAAACGAACACCTGTAAAAGGATTTGTTTACATACATCAGGCATACGCATCTTCCTCGAGGGCTTGGACCGGACAAGCGATTTTTAAAGACACGCCCTATAACGTAGACAAACGGAAAAACGACATCTTTCGGTGAGGGGGTGGGTGGGATTACAAAATAACAAAACACTTCTGAGATTCAGAACTAAGTAAATCTTTACTATATATTTCTTTGTTTTTATAGGCCCAGTCTGCTAATCTAGGTATGTAGAACTCATTACTAGGGACAAGGAATAAAAATATCCGAAATTTAAAGCGCTGTTAAGTGTTTTACAAACATGGGCGCCCGCACATATGGTTAAGGGAAAGGAAGCACATACGTCACCACCCCCACCACCGATTTCACTTCTAAACATATATTGGCCTACATCCTTAAAACTTGATAGCTGACCACCACATATTTGCCCCTCTCTCCCCCCCCCCATAATTCTGCAGGCACTCCTCTTCGAAAATTGATTTTGGTTTTAGTTTCTTAAAGTTGGAATGCAAATTTCTCAAGTTCGTCGGAATGACTATAGGAGATTATATTTTCTTGCATGACAAAAACCAACAGAAAAGAGGGCGCTACCAGGGCCGTAGAGAGCGATCACGGGCCCTGGGGATAAGAACAACGCGGGCTTCTCTTAGTTCTTGTTCAAACTAAATTTTTCTTTTATAAAATGAAAAGTGCTGTTCGGCCTGGGCCCCATTATGGGCCGGGGCCCCGGGGATATATCCCCGATTGCCCCCCCCCCCATCTCGTCGGCCCTGGGCGCTACAACCGTCCGCATTGAAGACTAATCAGTTCGTTTTAGAATTTATTGCGTTTGTGTGTCATGTTCTGTTCCATTGAAACATGCCATTGAATAACAGAGGTGGAAGAAAAAAGCATGTAATGGTTGTAGGATACAACAATTCAACAGGCACTAGGCGGCGCTGGATACTTTATAAATGGCGTCAATAACTGCCCATGTAGTTAGTCATTAGACGATAAATATTTCAATTATGTGTGCAGTTTTAGGCGTATCTTTTTCTTCTTAATCATCGGACCTCCCATTCTCAATCTATAACAAAAAATAAACGCAAGTCATATATCATTACCTTCCGGTAATTAAAAAGACATTCTGGGCATGCCTCCTGCCACGGAGTCTTCTGAAATGTTTTGCAGACGTGAGTCTCTATTCTATCGATAATATGTAATAACAGGCATCGCAACTGGCGAGTCACTTACTTTGCACCGGCCTAATCCAAAAATTTGTCTCTTCCTTGTTTTCTTATTCCTTTTTATTGCATCAATTTTAGTTTTCTGTTTTTTTTTATCCAAACACATTGCGTTGCAGAGACTTCCGGTTCGAAAAAAAAAAAAAATGAGAACCGTAATTTGGCATATACATTGAAGTCGTCTGTTACAGTTTTAAGATGTTTGGAAATTTATTTTCTTCATAGAATTATAACCTTTGACTGTATCATGGATCAGTAAATAAATAAATACAGTCATGGCTCCAATACACCAAATAAAAGAAAAAATACACGCAATTTAATCATACTTCAATGTTAATACATTTCCATGTGGCATGCCTCTGCTTTATGTGTGGTTTATTTCAAGTAATTTTCCGATTTGCAATTGATACAGATGCCAGTAGTAAGGTGTTATTCTTATTCATGAAAAGTATATCAGTTAAGACCACCGGTATTTTCCGGTTTGATCCTACGAGGTACAGATTTCAAATTCTCTTGTCATGAAACATCATCCAATGAGAGTTGTTTTTTGTGTTAAAAAGTCAGACGAAGAAGAAGTTCCTGCTCACTCCTGGAAGCGAAGATTTATCAATGCTTCATCAAAGTTATCGAAACTCTTTTTATTCTTTTTTTGTAACTGAATGATCTTCATGTTATAGATTTTTGACTCATAGCTTAGATGTTTTTCATTTATTGTTTTCTTTCCTTTTTTTAAAAAGGCTTTTGTTTCAGCACCGATACAGAAAGTACAACCATTGTTCGCAAAGGAATCGTTGTTTCAGTTAGATTTGAATGAGAAACTTGTGTCGGTTGAAATCCTAGAAATGACGACGACGACGATAACTACAATGACGACGACGATGACAAAAATAGTGGCGACGACGGCGACGATGATTAGCATGATAACATAAAGAGCACGAGAAAAAAGTGATAACGACGATGACAAATATAATGGTAATCATGGGGATGATATTGGAATGGATAATATCGGTAACAATTGTCACGACAAGAAGGAGGAGAGAAGGAAACATTCATGATGAGAATGATGAAGAAGACGATAAAAATCGTTTCGTATATTGATTATAAATTTTTGATAAGAGAACTTCAACTTCACAGTTTAAGAATTAAATGTAAAGACCTTTTCCTTTCACTACTTTCGTTTGGTGATAATCATGATTATGTTGGGAACGTTTGTTGCTTATGTTGTTCATGTTGGTGAAGATAATGATAACGAGGATACTACTACTGTTAGTACTACCACTGCTACTACTACAACTAAATCACTAAGCTTGACCAAGAATGTATAAGACATAAGATTCCACATGTATAAATATAAGGCAAAATAGGCTTATATACGCCAATGGTAAAAAATAGCGATGAAGTCTTTGTGAAGAGAACTAAAATAATATAGTTTCTCGGTACTGTTTTTTTTACTCTAAATAATAAAATCAATCAAACTTCAGCAATAGTGAATCATCCGTAGTCATCCATCACTAAAAGTTGTGATCAATAACAAGGATGAAACATGCAAGTTTTCACTGGAAAAAAATTCTTGAGGACAACATTACAACTCCCCGAAATAACCTAAAGTTAAACTTTTAGAGGAACGGCATGGTATTTACTGAGGTAAAGAAAACACTCCTAAGTTTAAATTAGAAGTGCTGCTTTAACATAATATATTGCATTTAAACAAAATAATTTTTTTTTTTTCTATCAACGGTTAAAAAAATATAACGGAATTATTCAGAAAATGATCAATACAAAATATCTGATCGGATGAATTTAACTGGCAGTGTTATTCCATTTTAAGCCTGGATTTTTCCTGAAAACTAAATCACACATTTGTGTCATAAAGTGGTCTATCTAAACATTATTAAAAGAGAAACGATGTCCACTAAAGAAAAAGTTCTGAAGATGCGTAAAATCCTAAACCGCATGTCTCTATTGTTCAGAAACAAGGTCAAAGTGAGGAAATATAAAACTTAATCAAAGTAACACAAGCAGTCACTTAGGTAGATGCCATGTATAATGAGAGAGAGAGAGAGAGAGAGAGAGAGAGAGCGTACACACACACACACACACATAACACACTCACACACAGAGAAAATACATTCCCTTTTCAAAAATCTTGAAATACATACTCCAAAATTTTGCACATTTAGGTAAAATCCAAAACAAAAAATGTATAGAAGATATGTTAAGAATTTCATCTTACAAAATGTGTAAAATAGAGTCCTTGGATATGAAATACTAATAAAAAACGCATTCTTTTCTTATCGTAAGCTGTTAAATGAGTCGGTCGATAAATCACATGTTTGACTGCTACCGTTGCGCATGCTTCATTAGTCAATACACGCTTCCTCTCATCCACGAAAATTTAACTCCACTAATCTAGAAACAATTGTAAAGAAAGGATGCTGCTTTCGTCTAACTTTTAGATGAATGTCTTTGGCAATGGTGCGTGTAAATTGAAGTTTGCGACAATTTAGGATATTTTTACGTTGTTTAATTACGATGGGTAATGCACAATGCTCTTTAGTACGCAAAAAGTCAAATAATTTGACCATAAATATTACTCAATCCATGCTGTTTATTTATAGTGGCTTTTCCCAATCACCCATACTTCGTCACAGATTTGAAGATTAGTAAACCATTGACATTACACCTCCATTTAGTTTGTTTCAGTCTGTTTTTCGTCTAAATGAATATAACATGCGAAACGACCTAAACTTTTATAGAGCTAGTTTAAACGTAACAGCCCATCCCCACCTCCACCCCGATCCCGCAGAAAAAAAAAAAAACTTCTAGCAAAAGAAAACAAATACACCAGCGACTTTTCTTTACTAAATGGTGTAGCTTTATTTTTAAAACAAGGTATAACTCGACTGACCAGTTATTTTTGTTCGAGTTTGATAGAACAACACGAATTAATTAAGCTGAATTAAATCAACCGAGAATGCATGAGGTAATAAAAACAATTTAATACAAAATCGACTGAATCGTTGTCTTTTCGCTCATATTTAAGAAATCATATATATTCTTTGAAACATAATTATAATTATGATGTATTTTTAAACAAAATATTTTGTTACTTTCTTAACTCGAGTTTGAGTCAGAGTTTTTCAAGGATAGCAAAGGATAGCAAACGAATTGAATCAACAAAGTTAATCCAGTATAAAAAAACAGAGAAGACTGTTTAAGTGATGTATAAAGTATTTATAAAGCGATTTAAAGATCTTTATATCGCGATTTGAAGATCTTTATATCGCAAACCGAAGATCTTTATATCGCGATTTGAATTTTAAATTTTCATTGAGTTTAAGTAAGTTATTCACAATATAGGTACACACCTCAAAGGACTAAATACTGCTTCCAATTTGCAAGGAAGACTTAGAAAACGGTTGACTTATATGAAATAAAGGCTTCTCTGATATTCGTGTTCTATACATTTTCGATGCGCAGTTTTTGCACAGTTGCTACCTTTTTGTAATTTTGTTTCTTTGGTTTTTTATGTTTGGTGTTTAGCGGCACATCAACACATGCAAGGCGATATAGTGCCAATGCAGTGGTAGAAAACCGCGCTGTCCAGGGACACACCTCTGAAGCCGAGTCTGGGCAGGATACGAACACGCGACCGTAGAGTTGCGAGTCCATTGCCCGAATCACTGAGCCACGGTGGTTTCTACCAATATATGGTAATACTACTTTAATATAATCCATTATATAACAAGCGTAAGTGGCAAACACTCTGTGCATCATCTACGTCCACGAATTGGCAGAAAGATTTTCTCTACCCGTCAATACTGAATCCTATTTCCAGCCCTCTCCTAAACGTGGGAGTAAAATGGAAATAAAACATAATTTTTCACCTGGATTCCAACCAAGAACTATCTAGAACTCTCGAGTATTTTTAGGAATGCCACGAATTGTACAAAATGGTGTTCTACGATGCGCAACAACAACATCGACAACAATAACAACAATCAAATCCATAGTATCTTACTGGCCAGCGCGGCCGAAGGTAAAAGGTTGATAATAATGGATTCAACTATATTGTCATCTATATTACCTGTGATAAACATATCTTGTAATTTAATCATTGACATCGTTCTGAATACATTACACGATACCATATCTAGACGCTAGACTCGGTACTGTGCCATGTCAAAATGCATTAGATAAGGGGCACGGGGTAAGTTCTTCGTACGATACCGTTATAAAATGTCTCGTTACAGATCTTAATTCGACTATCTCCATAATCTAATGTGTCAAGTAGACACGGGGAAAGAACACATCTTCCGATTACTTAAAAAGCGTTGAAAAGTGAAACATTTAGAGTTGCTATCAGACGCTGGGTCGGTTACATATCTCATTTCATTATCTTTGTAAGTATATCGTTGCACTGCTTCGCCAGCTAACAGTGATATCATCGATAATGTGCGAGACATTCCCAAAATCCCAGGTTATTGGTGTTAAGAGTGAAATGTTCCGTTTGAGAATCACTTTCATTGATATTTCACAGCAAAAATACAGTGTATGCAGACCGATGAAATATGCTGTATGATATATCTTTTAACCAAGGAACTAGACTGTGCATAAGAAAGGGTGTTTAAAATTGAAAGATAAGAAACGGAACCCTCTTGCACGAATATTTACAATCAGCACTGTACTCAATTTTCAGGGGCGAAATGATTTTTAAAAAGAAATCAATATTATGACGCCACTATCTCATTTTCAGTCAGACCTTCCTGCTGCGTTGCATAATTTCGGGTGTTGCGACAAAGCGCAACACTTTCTGCACGAAACGAATAAATTATTCTTTGTTTCCAATCTAAATAAATTACACAATTTTCACTGGCCGCTGAACCTGAATGGTCAAATACAGCAGACGTTGATTTATTGCGAACAAGCTAGATATGATGCAATCGAAGTATTGCCACCCTGTTTGTTGATCAAATCCATTCACTCAGTGTAGGCCAGACATAATACATTTTAAAAGACAGCTACAAACGATTGTCAACCTTTAAACAAATTCATTCAAATCTGATTTTTTTTTTTATGTTGAAAAAAATTAGAACGGTTAAGATTTTATTTTTAGTACTACCATCTACACTATAGAGAGTTATATTTGGCCATTTACATGTTGGGTATCCGTCGCACGTTTATTTTCAAACAAGTTATCGCATTTGCAAGCTATAAGAACTAACAACCAATCGTCTGCCGTACACACGGTACTAATCGTATAGAAAAATGGGAGCCAGTCTGGAAATGGGTGAAGATAAACTAGAGTATATATGGGTTTTGTTGGCCAGGCAGTCTGATTAAAGTCAGATCTCCGCTGTCCTACATGAAGATCGGACGAAGACCGCTTAAGGGTCATGTTCTGGTGACCTTTGAATAAGCCAATGGAAATGCAACTTTCAAAAATCTGAAAGTGGAACAAATCGTTCGGTGCACATTCATGCTCTTCATCCACAGTGCTCTGTCTCCAAATGCGTAAATGCAAGACTTAATCTGATTGGTTGATAAAATTAGCGATTATGGTAATAACATAGGTTATCAGAACATGACCGTTAAAGCGGTTGCTGTCAGATCTTCATGTATAACAGTGGAGATCTGATTTTAATCAGACTGGCAGGCCAGGAATGGTTGATAAAGAAAGATATTTTTTTTAAAAAGAATCTTTTGAGAGTTTATCCTAGTTGTAACTGAACAAAATGGAGACATTGTTTTATTGATGGAATTTCTGTCCTCTGACAGTCTTGAGTTTGGCACCTGACTTTTTGGTACGGAATTGAAAGCACGTATTTCAAACACATGTAGGTCCAGAAAGTGCCTCGGCTCATATCTTTTCCTCTACATAGAAGCTGTCATCCAGGATGCATCTGTACTGACAAATAGACGTTTGATCATGAGCACTCAAAAATTGAAAGTTATTGTATTTTTAATATCATGGTGTTTGCATAGGTTTAGTATGGGAACTGAATTAGTACCGTGAGTCCTGCTAGTGATATGATATCATGATTACATTAGACATTGCTTGTTAGAAGTAGATGACCGTCCTCTGCAACCGCGATGCAAATTTTAAAAACTAAACAATGAATTGTATGTACATATGACCAAAATCTGTTTAAGTCTGTATACATAATGTGACAAGCTTCAGATCGGACAGTAGACCACGCTTGCCAATGTCCTATTTGGACCAAAAAGGCGAAAAGAAACAAACAATTAAAATAGTAAGGACAAGACCTCATTAAGATCAAAATGTATATACTAAATCGCCTTGGTCCACTGAGCTAATTCCAAAAGCTTCTCCTAAATTACCGGTACGCAACGAGAAAGACAACACACTCTCTTTCTCTAATCTGTCCATCCTGAGAGATGTCTGTCTACCTGTCTTCTATTTTATTTATCACGAGAGCATATAAGTGAGTTGATCTGTCTATTATATAAAAGGAAAGTCTGATATTTAAAAAAATAGACCATTTTAACTTTACAGTTCCAATGAACATATTTTGATCTGATCTTCTTTAATTTCTGTTTCCGCCTTTTATAATACGCTGCTATGAACTGTTTATTATCGGCTTCCAAGGGGTAAATATATCATATAAAATTCCTCATACTTATTAAAGGAGGAACAACTTTCTTCTCATCTAGATAAGAGTTATTTTCAACCCCCTTTCCATCATCTTCCGCTATCTTTGATAACTTTCCGTTGTTCCCACGGCTTGTTGACACAGTGAAGACTCTTTGAATTGGTCGCTATTAAGATTCATAACTGATAGGAAAGGTGTTTCATCTATGTCCAAACCAATCCCATTCTACCCAAGGATACGCTTAATTCAAATCTATTTTGAATGAGTTGGGTAACTGATAACTTATCTCAAAAGTATGTACATTCGCATCTTGGAAGATCTCCCCTACGAGTGAGAAAGAAATCATTGCAATTGCGAGAAAGGTACCGCTGACTGCGTCTTATCTCAAAACCACCTGCTATCAAAAATTTCTCCTTCTCTCGCATGGTGTAAGAGTTGTAATTTGTATGCTAGATCTCTGATAATGAAGGGGGGGGGTGTTTGCATGATACCATTATGAACTGCTTTTCGCAGGTGATAGTACCCCTCCCAGAAGTGTTAAAGACGCTCCTACAAGTGCCGTGTTAATAGCCTTGCCTAGATCTTTGCGAGGAGTTTTCTTTGTGAAAAGGAGCAACTTGTTGAGGTGAAGTGATTCAGGGTCCGTATCGCAGCATCATCGACGAGTCGAATAAATTGCTTTTCTCTGTTAACGACACAGAAAATAAAATAGCTGCTGGGATAAATGTCGTTAAAATTTTAATATGATCGTTAGATTGGAATGAAAGATCAATTAAACTCATTTTCATCCATGGATTAACAGTCCCAATTTTTGCGTTTTAGAGATTTCAGGTACACAGAAATTCTTTGATGAATGTCAAAGTTGTATGTAATACACTCAAAAATGCTAATTAATCGACTAATTATTTAAGAACCAAATATATATAAATATTTAGAAACTAATAGCGTAAAATACAATTATCAAAAAATAATAACCTAATTTTTCTGTTAGAGTATTGATCGCATTGCCAGATTTAGGTGGGTGCAAAGGAGACACGTGCGCCTGCCCCACCACAGTTGCTATGGATAAAATAACGTGCTGAAATAAATCATATATAGGTCCAGTCTAAGACTTAGCCTAGTGGGGGCAGGGGCCATTTTTTATGTACAAATTTAATGCTGCAATCAGTGACATAGTATAAAAAAATCATAAAAAATCAAATACACAAGTGAGGTCAAAAAGGTCCATATTTTTAGATACCTATATCAAAACAAAGCATAATAATATTATCCACTTAACAAGAGAAGTCAATGGCAGTTCATAGCAGAAGAAGTTTATGCACCCCAACCCCAAATTTATACCTGCAATTTTCATGTCCGAAGGTCATTTTTGACACCATGTGATGCTCACAGTGCAAACACAAGGCCTTTTCCTAGACGACATTTCTGCAAAACAATGTGTATTAAACAGGCTGATGCAATTGAAAGTAGTTGTCATCCAAGCCGTTTTTGAGATATTCTACTTGCCCCAAACCCATGTGTTTACGGCTATGGGAGGCTAGCTCTTCTTCCTAGCCAACTATTGATATTTCACTATCAACATACTGCAGAGTAACTATGGAAGGTGTACATGCCTGACATCAATTTCAAGAACAAAACAAGCCTGAAACATCTAGTTCACAAATATATCCATATCTTTAATTAGTAAACAATAAAAGCTGAAAAAGTCACACCATAGCCTTAAGTTAAGAAATTTGCCAGGGGCCAATTTACGAAACTGTACCCTGCCACCTTAAGAATTTGACTGAAAATGGTTTATGTCAAAAATTGTGTACATATCACATATTTAGACATTATCTAGTACAATGGTATAAAGGAAAACTCTTGTGCACAAAACTAAAAATGGTATTAGTCTTTTAGAAAAGTGACTACTTTGCGGCAAAAAGCACTTGCATTATTTACATTGTGACTTATGACTGACTGCATTTCTTGAAAGATTTCAAATCGTTTGCAACCTACAATGCTTTTGGTCTTTGTTTACCACAACAGCATCAGGACAGAATAAAAATTCCTCTACAATGTTTCATGAATGTCAAGAACAGATTTGGAAGTTATAAATTTTAGGAGTGAATGACAGAAATGCTATGTCAGATGTCAGTGACTGAAGTGAAAAGTTTCTATAAACTCTTCTAGCAAACTTAAAGAAATCACACATTTAAGTAAATAATGTGCTTTAGAAGTACTTTTAGACTGATATAAAACAAGCAGTTCCTAACCTTTCATTATCATTCTGGAGATGCTGATAGCAGCATCAATGTTGTGTGGGTGTGTGTTGGGGGGGGGGGGGGTAATCACAACAACAGTCTAGCTAATCTGGAGAGATCAAAGTTTAATCAATTAACATTAGACCATGCTGGAATATTGTTATACTGATGTGTGGGACCCTGTTAAACTTACAAAGTGACATATCAAATAAATTCATTGATACATAGCCACTGAAACTGACCATACATATACAATTACTCAAAAAAATTTAACAAAGAAATTTCTTCTCAGACACCAATTCACTTACAACTGACTTTAATGATTTCTGAAGTTTACAAAATCATAGAAAATAATAAGATAAGGTATAGAACAAATATTTACAGTGGAAAATTCAGTTCAAGTTAAAAAGCATTTCACCTGCTTGGCTTTTAATAAGCACGTACCATAAAACAACTCCTGCGGAAGCTAGATCTGTCCGTCAAAGTCACTCTCTTGTGCACTTAGATCAGAATGAGTATCTGGATGAGATTCACGCCATTGTTTCTTTCAGCATGACTAACCGATTAATCCTAATCTTTTACCATGCAAACTGAGACCTGCAAAAAGAAAAGAAACAAGTGATATTGATGTACTTTTCACATTCAGTGAAAACACAAGAATTTCTGAGGAGAAACTGTATTTGTATTGTCAAATGCATGAAACTGCCACTTAATTTTAAGCTTTTCCCCCTTTGTTAACTGAACCTAGAAATTTTCAAGATATATACAAAACACTGAAACATTTCCTATTATCACCCATGTGTGAGATTTGAATCTCTTATGTCAACTTCACAGTGTGGTCATGAAGGTAGAAACTATGTCGGCGTGCTAGAACTTTAATTCTTCTCACCAAAATATAGCAAGCAATATGCCATATGCATCACTATTTCTAAGACCATTCCACTGGTGACATTCAACATTCACAACAGTAAGTTTATGTATGATTCCTCTGAAGTCTATCTGCTTCTCTGGAGTTAAATTACTTTTAAGAATGCATGTTGACATGCTACACAATTGTTTCTGTGTGACTGTCTTAAAAGGTGAATAATATTCATAAAAATAGGGACACAAACCTTGACAACTATAGAAAGAGCAAGACAATACATTATAGTCACCATTTTGTTCCCATATTTAGTAAGTTAAGTCCAAAATATGCTACTTTGTCACGATGTAAACAGTAGTCACGATGTAAACAGTTCTCACATTGAGGTACAAAAGACAGTTACCTCCCTCTCCAATGAGCATTACATACAACACTAAGTGATATATGGAAAAAGGAAGGAAATATAATGAAGCTAATGCATAAAATTATTTAAATACACACAAAGAAACAAAAAAGTATAATAGATGTGGCTGACTGCACCCTAAAAAAATTATCAGTTTTCCTTAAGGGGGCAGGGGCCAGTTTTTATGTACAAATTTAATGCTGCAATCAGTGACATAGTATAAAAAATCATAAAAAATCAAATACACAAGTGAGGTCAAAAAGGTCCGTATTTTTAGATACCTATATCAAAACAAAGCATAATAATATTATCCACTTGACCAGAGAAGTCAATGGCAGTTCATAGCAGAAGAAGTTTATGCACCCCAACCCCAAATTTATACCTCCAATTTTCATGTCCGAAGGTCATTTTTGACACCATGTGATGCTCACAGTGCAAACACAAGGTCTATTCCTAGATGACAATTCTGCAAAACAATGTATATGAAACAGGCTGATGCAATTGAAAATAGTTGTCATCCAAGCCGTTTTTGAGATATTCTACTTGCCCCAAACCCATCTGTTTACGGCTATGGGAGGCTAGCTCTTCTTCCCAGCCAACTATTAGTATTTCACTATCAACATAATGCAGAGTAACTATGGAAGTGTACATGCCTGACATCAATTTCAAGAACAACACAAGCCTGAAACATCTAGTTCACAAATATATCCATCTCTTTAATTAGTAAACAATAAAAGCTGAAAAAGTCACACCATAGCCTTATGTTAAGAAATTTGCCAGGGGCCAATTTACAAAACTGTACCCTGCCACCTTAAGAATTTGGCTGAAAATGGTTTATGTCCAAAATTGTGTACATATCACATATTTAGACATTATCTAGTACAATGGTATAAAGGAAAACTTTTTGTGTGCAAAACTAAAAATGGTATTAATCTTTTAGAAAAGTGACTACTTTGCAGCAAAAAGCACTGCATTATTTCCATTGTGAGATATGACTGACTGCACTTCTTGAAAGATTTCAAATCGTTTCCAACATACAATGCTTTTGGTCTTTGTTTACCACAATAGCATCAGGACAGAACAAAAATTCCTCTACAATGTTTCATGAATGTCAAGAACAGATTTGGAAGTTATAAATTTTAGGAGTGAATGACAGAAATGCTATGTCAGATGTCAATGACAGAAGTGAAAAGTTTCTATAAACTCTTCTAGCAAACTTAAAGAAATCACACATTTAAGTAAATAATGTGCTTTACAAGTACTTTTACACTGATATAAAACAAGCAGTTCCTAACCTTTCATTATCATTCTGGAGATGCTAATAGCAGCATCAATGTTGTGTGGGTGTGTGTTGGGGGGGGGGGTAATCACAACAACAGTCTAGCTAATCTGGAGAGATCAAAGTTGAATCAATTAACATTAGACCATGCTGGAATACTGTTATACTGATGTGTGGGACCCTGTTAAACTTACAAAGGGACATATCAAATAAATTCATTGATACATAGACACTGAAACTGACCATACATATACAATTACTCAATAAAATTTAACAGAAATTTCTTCTCAGACACCAATTCACTTACAACTGACTTTAATGATTTCTGAAGTTTACAAAATCATAGTAAATAATAAGATAAGGTATAGAACAAATATTTACAGTGGAAAATTCAGTTCAAGTTAAAAAGCATTTCACCTGCTTGGCTTTTAACAAGCACGTACCATAAAACAACTCCTGCCGAAGCTAGATCTGTCCGTCAAAGTCACTCTCTTGTGCACTTAGATCAGAATGAGTAACTGGATGAGATTCAAGCTATTGTTTTTTTCAGCATGACTAACCGATTAATCCTAATCTTTTACCATGCAAACATTCAGTGAAAACACAAGAATTTCAGAGGAGAAACTGTATGTGTATTGTCAAATGCATGAAACTGCCACTTAATATTGAGCTCTTCCCCCTTTGTTAAGTGAACCTAGAAATTTCAAGATATATACAAAACACTGAAACATTTCCAATTATCACCCATGTGTGAGATATGAATCTCTTATGTCAACTTCACAGTGTGGCCATGAAGGTAGAAACTATGTCGGTGTGCTAGAACTTTCATTCTTCTCACCAAAATATAGCAAGCAATATGCCATATGCATCACTATTTCTAAGACCATTCCACTGGTGACATTCAACATTCACAACAGTAAGTTTATGTATGATTCCTCTGAAGTCTCTCTGCTTCTCTGGAGTTAAATTACTTTTAAGAATGCATGTTGACATGCTACACAATTGTTTCTGTGTGACTGTCTTAAAAGGTGAATAATATTCATAAAAATAGGGATACAAACCTTGACAACTATAGAAAGAGCAAGACAATACATTATAG
>JAECUM010026927.1:0-13363 GCA_016617855.1 Megalonaias nervosa | reverse complement strand
TATATATATATATATATATATATATATGTAATGAAACATTCATGGTTTGACATTTATTGAAATGAAAATAAGTCCAAAAGACTATTGGACTCCATATCAACTTTGTGTGAGGTTCGACAAAATTTTCACTTTGAAGAATACCAAAATATTACCATTTAATCCTTATGCATTTTTCCAATTCCCTTATTTTAATCAGTGAATTCCATCAACAAATTTCATTTTAAACAGCACGTAGTTTTCTTTCAATAGCTTTCTCACATGGACCCAGAATATCCAGTTCAAGCTTAGTTAGCCAAGGTCATTGATCCACTTCCTTTATATTTGATTTTGAACTAAATGTACTAACAACTATTGCTAGCAAAGGTGACCTTATCTGTTTCGAATCAAAACGCAATAAACTGTTGAGGGTCACTCATTTTTATTTGGCATGCATCTCATGTTTAACATTTGTTGTGCTCTCTTCGCTTTCAACGCATTTCTATCTTTCAACAAAAAAACTTGAGCCCATTTTTATTCAAATCAACTGCTTTCTTATGACCATGACATTGCATAATGTATGATCGGAGCCCATTGTCCAGGAAAAACAACAATAATTTACAAGCCTGCCTTATGCATTGTGCTGGAGGGCTGCACAGCTGCAATTTGAACCTATTATCGGATGCTGTATCAATGGCTGCAGCTGCATATTATAAAATGGTGGCACTGGTAGAAGGGGGCTTCTTCTTCTTGTTTTGAAGTGGAATTGGCGCAGACAGACAAAGCTTGACTTTAAATACATTGGAAATCGAATGAGACTAGAAACAAATCCCCAAAATTTATTATTGTGTGCAAAATTTAATAGCAGTATCACGTGACATATTATTAACAATCACATGGCAGAGAATGTAGTCGATTCATAATCGTTGGATTTAAATATATGACTTATGTTAAATTATCTCAGTAGAATTCATAGTTGTATTGTCCCAAACTAATCGATGCCCATATAAAGTTATAATGCAAATGACAATATACTTTTACGAACCGACAAGTTCTGGAGTATCTGCTATATATCTTAGAAGGAGATAATACATTTCACCGAATGAGCTAATCTTAGATAGCGATGAGTCAATGCAGATCTCGTAAGTCATATTCTATTTCACTTCCCATAGCAGAAGCGAAAAACAATTAGCAGGTTGGACTATTGAAAGTCTGTCTGTATTGTGTTTTTAAAGCATATTTCAAAGCTAATAGAAGAAAATAGTGTCATAATCAGCAGGAGTTGAGAGAGAGATGCTTTAATTCAAAGAACTAATCCATATATTATTTAGAAACAATAGTCAATAGCTCATTTTCTATTCGATTGTTTTCCGAAACAGGAAAGCCAAGTAAACCTGTGCTAACCTTATCCAGAGAAATAGTAGAGGGAAAGGAAACCAGAACGGACCTACCTTTTATATGTGAGGGAGACGTTGGTTTCCCGGCTGGAAACCTTGTGCTTGACTCGAACTTCACAAGCAGCTTTATTCCGAAAATAACGAGCATCAACACAACAATTTCAGAAGACACATGTCGAGCCTATCAAAAGATCACCTTCTCCTATACTTTCTCAGTAAATTGGCATGGCAAGGAGATTCTTTGTTCTGCAGTCAACAACAGAAGTTTAGGACAAAACGGAACGTCACCATTCGATAAACAGTTAGTGGACGTTGTACCAGGTTAGTTGGCCATATGGTATACGGGGTTTAAACTTTTCCTGCCCCTAACTAGCCAGTCCTTTGGTGAGGCGATGCTCTCATCAGTGTTTCCGTCACACCTCCCCGTAATCATCCTACATAATCTGACAAAATTATTTCAAGCCTGATAATACGCATGCTTTTGCAGTAATGGAACGTGATGATTATTATTCTTTCTTTGATCTTCAGGAGCTTCATGAAGGGTAAATAAGTCATTTTAATAAAGTTACATTTGTTTGATTTTTGTTAAGGGTTCTTGTTTTTGGTTGTAGTTTTTTATTGTTATTGTTGTTTTTTTTTTGTTTGTTTGTTATTTGTTGTTTTGTTGGGTTTTTTGTTCTTTTCTACGGTAATTTTTAATTTGCAAGCATCAGGATTAACCAGATAAATATGAAAATAAAATGAGATCGATTTCAAAACCACCACCCCTAGTCATATGAACAAGCTTTTGGATTGGCACTGAGTGGGCTGGGCTGGGCTCATTTGATAAGATAGAACGGTAATATAGTATGTTTTAAAACCATATTCATGTATGTGATATCTTCACTTAAAGGTTCCCGTCAACGACGTTGATAACTTGTCTATACTTTATAAGGCTCGTTGTGGTCAGTTTTAATGGTGTCAAAATCTCTCTAGTTTTAAAATAGTTTAGAGCAGATGTAGGCTGCCGTTTTATGACTGGTAGCTAAAGAATCAGAACTGTGTTCAAAATCTATACTTATGTGCTGCAAAAGAGTGGATTTTCTTAGAAAGACATTATCATTTATTACCATAACAATTACGCCCGAACAGTCACAATAATACATGTGCCCTTTCAGAATATGGTATAATGAACTGGACACTCATAATTTCTCCATTGAGAAAATGCAATTTGTGTGATGTTAAGTATGTTATCTTTGCATTTGTCTCCTTTTCCTCGTGACAACCTTTCCTATCTTGATCTTCGTTTAAGCGACCTACTGCCAGAATCTACCAGGCCGCCAATATTACCATCCACACAAATGCAACAACTTTATTGACTGCGTAAATGGGATAGTGAATGTAGGGATGTGCCCGACTTCTCTGTGTTTTGGTGTCAATGAAACGGACAGCTGCAATTTTTGTAGATTTTCGCTGCGTGTCAGTAACGTCACTGGTACGTAAAGACTTTGTTTTATTTTACATGGCATACATAAAGACTAAATCATATAATCCTCTTTTGTTTCAATTTCTATCGTCAATTGGATAATGGCATTTTCTTTCAGGCGGAATGTAATATGTTGATCAAATTAAAAAAAAATATATTAGTTTCTTTCTTTTTCTGTTCATGACTATTACATCTATATATATGGATAAAAGGTAATTTCGGGGCACGGCCAGAAGACTATCAAATGGGTCTGAAATGGGTCTGACTGTAGCACACACACGAGAACGACTGTTCCAAACATGCTTTACTTTGACATCCTAAGGTGAAGAATAAACATTTACATTTCTCTTCTCTTCACTTATATCACGAAAGCACCAAACTTAAAAAATGTTAAAGACACCTTAAACTTATATTCGACTGATATTCAAAAGTCAGAATATTAATTTCAAGATTTAGTCATACACTTTCTGCATTACTATAAAATTACTTTCTACTGGCTTTATATGTAAGTAAAACTTGTACGGGAACTTCTTTTTTGCAGATACGATATGTCCCGGTTCTAATGCAGAAGCAATGCTTTACCCTGGTCTCAGATGCAGCATGTACGTCAACTGCACGGACCGGATAGTGCACGAGTGTCCCAGGAACGAATGTTTTAATGTCAGCAATAAAACATGCCCAAGTTGGACCCAACCGATGACTTCGCCTCCTCCACCAGGTAATCAGATAAGGTTGTTTCGAGTTTTGAGATTTTTTTTAATAGAGCCTTAAATAAATAATATTTAAGTCAGTTTTATAATACAGAAATGGTCAGTTTGTCATTTTTCCTTGTGGCTGGCGTATACCCATGTATGGACAGAGAATGCACAGATCCGTTGTCATATGATGCGCCAGTACATCTGGGTCTACGATGTATGTTCACCCATAATTTCCAACAAACAGCTTGTACCCAGACCTGTCGGCACTTAATGCGACAGTAGATCTGGAATTATTATTTTCACACTTGGTTAAGAATTGCCTAGGGGTAACAATGCGGCTTCTCCTGTAGTACCGTGTACGACTGGAGACGCGCACTTAAGTGATGGTCTTGTATTCTTCGATCAGTCACTACTTCACTTGCCATCTTTACCCCATTATCTGTTCCACCAGGCCCGGCATTCTCGGAATGTTTTAAGCACATAATTTCAGATAAAAATAAGTGTTCCAAAACTGTTCACAGTCTGTAACGTTTTGATCCAAATACAATTAGACTGTTAGATCTGTCTGCATTATTCTAACAAACGTTTTTATACCATCATGCTACATGCTAATTTTATATGTGTTTTCCAGTATCTGATCTAGGGTGACTTTAGCTTCATTTTCATGCTCAAAACGAATCGAGAACAAAAGTCAATATTATACAGGGTAACAGTGATAGAGAAATCATTTATATAAATTGAAAAGTAAAATGGGGCCTGTATTAAGAACTTTTGGAATATCGTTGGTTATTCTTACAAAGTTAGAACGCCAAGTATTAATTGAAACAATTCATTTACGATTAATAAGGTATGATCTAAGCCAAGGGAGAGTCGATTTAGAGAAATTAGATTTTAAGCAATGTGTTCTACAAAAATCAAAAGCATTTTTAAAATCTAAATATACTCCTTATTTATTCGTCTATTAGTTGAACCAAAACACTTTGACAATAGTGATGTGTCCATAAACCTGAATGTATTGTCTGTAAAATCTTATATTTATCAGGGTAACTAAGAGACTGACGGGTAAAATGTTTGCAAAATAACTTGGAAACAGCAGGGAAGATTAATAAACGTCTATAATTATGAGGTTTAATTTTGATGCCACCAGTGCCTACGGGGCTAGCTCCTGTTGAGATAATATGATTCATTAACTGTGATATAATTAGCAATTGCAATGGCATATATTTTAAGAGTTTTTTAAGGTTTAAGTCATACGTGCCAGAAATGTATTTTTTCAAATTCTACTCGAGGAGCCATGTTAGCCTTTCATCCTTACAGCAATGGTAGGAAAGTTTAATGTGTGTATGCTTTGAAGTAAAAACAAAGCAAGAGAAACAAAGATACCATTTGGCTGTCCTAATACACCATGAAGGTCAGTACAAATTGCATCACTAAGGTACAATTCACTGAACATGTTAACGTTGTTCACGTGTTGAGGCTACGAGCACCGACTTTATTCGCACCCCATACTTGGAGAGTTTCGTTGAAAATGTTTCCATCGTTATCGCAAATAAAGGATGTTTTGCGTTTCTTGTAGCAATTACTTGTTGCAATTACATGTTTTTATTTTAGCTTCCAACGCAACTACGACACGAAAAACTTCGACCCAAGGTATTACTATTTCTCCTACCTATGTTTTCTCCTTTGTCTCGATCAAGTTCATTCACTGTCGTGATTGATTATCAGTTTCCTTCTTGCATACTTTCTGACAAAAGCTTGTATTTGTTTCCATTCCAATGTTTTTCCTATACAGAGATCGATATATTGAGCAAGTTTCCTTCTTTATCTATTGCCATGTAAAGGTTCCACTTCGGAACTATGTGAAATGAAGGTTGCTGCAAAATCAATGCTTAAGATTATTGGCAAATATGCACCGTGTGCAAATCTGTTTCTATGTTTATTGTCTTGTTCTCCTTCGAATCGAAATATTTTAGTGTGTTTCCATTGGTTCTGTACTTGCGAAAGAAACCCATTATCTTTCAGTGGGAAACGACAGGCAGAGAATGGTTCGTTGTCAAGACCTATAGATTTCAATCAAGCAAATGGTTCTTCTAGAATTAAACCTCTATTCTCTGTGCATTATATCTGTAAATACAGCATTAATTGTAGTGGAGGAATCAACGCATCTCTATCAATGCCACACATGCAGATGCTTGCAAAGTTAATACCTAAAAGCTAAAGAAGGGGAATGGAGGTTGATTCTCGCATTAAGAATATTGAGCTTGGGGGGGGGGGGAGTAAATTGTACATGAATTGTGTGCAATGTTCAGATAAGCTAACTATCTCATCTATTCCGTAGTTGTTTCTTTTTTTCATCTGTCATTTCGAATTTAGAATACATGCTCTCTTTCTATCGCTATGTCTTAATGTAATATCTCTCCTTGTCCCTTGTAGAAAATATACTCTCTCTCTCTCTCTCTCTCTCTCTCTCTCTCTCTCTCTCTCTCTCCTTTGTCTTTCATTTTTGTTCGGCATGTATTAATCATCGCAATCTATTGCTATGCTTAGTCCATTTAAAATTCTTTCTTTATAGTTCCTGGAACAAGTACGACACCGATACCATCCACTACAGGTAAATATCTTTGTTTGATTGTTCTTTTGTCCTCTTCTCTGGGTTTGTACTATTAACATCAGTCTCTTTTCTTTCTGTTTTCAGTTCCTTTCTAATTCTTTTCAAATGCAGTATATAATATTTGTTTCATTCATCTCTATTTAGCTGGCACTGACTGAAATGAATTCAGGCATTATGTTGTGGGATATCTGATTGTTTTTGCATTTAACTCGGCAATGAATAATCTGCAATCAGCCTATTATATGACGACAGATATACAGTAAGTGTATCTTTCTTTTCCTTTTATCATTCTCTCTTTCGACTGAATTATATGATACAGGTCAGACATTTCAAAAATCACATCTTATGATACACACGGATAAGTACATATATTCCTTTCCATGTTCTCCTTCTCTTCTTGGACAAATGTATTGTTCAATTGAGATACAATTCTTTTTGCTCTGCATGGAGATGTGTTAATCTAACGTTGAAAACTATCGGAGGAAACGATCGGCGGAAAACAATTCCTCGACATTATATCCTTTGAGTTCTATATTATTTGTATTTTGAAGAGTACGTGCCACGCATGACTAGAATTCTACGGTCGATGATGAAGAAAATGTTATTGTCTATAGGTAAACGAGCGATTAAATTACAAAGACAATAAAAATTTAAACAAATACCGGGAAAATAAGGTAGATAAAGGGCGGCCGTAAGCCTAATTGGATCACTGTAAAACAAGTAAATATAGCAACTAATTTCGCAGTCCTGCGTCTCGGATTCAATTCTTATTTTTTAATTCTTTTCTTTTGTGAAGTCGCAAATCACAGTCAAGACATAAAATATGAAATGAAAACATCAGACACTTTCAGATCAAACCTACAGTGAAACCTAGACACAATTATTACATCAACAAAATATTGTAGGTTTTGCTTTTCTGGTTTGCACAAACACAAATAACCTCCTGCTTTCTGTGTGACCTTTTGTTTTTTATTCTTGTTGAAATTTTCACATCTTTTAACGTCTTATGCAAAGTCTGTAATGAATTGTAATAACACTTTACGGATGAATCAGTTCAGACTTTATACTGATTTGATTGTGTAGGATGCTGTAAAGATACCAGGCGAAACAAGAGCGATTGTATCCAAATCGAAACACCACTTTGTAGATCGTATCATATACAGTCACTCAGCACTGTGGATGCTACTCTTTCCAACGCGAGTGCAAATCATACACAAATAATTGATTTGCCAGATAAAGTGAGTCATTAAGGTTGTTCATGACGCTGCATTCGATACAAGTGTTATTGAGTCATACAGTATCTTGCTCAACAAAAGTTTTGATTTCAGGATTTGTTCACCGTATGAACTAACTCTAGAAGAGTATATGAAACTAATTATACGTGTGAGGTTAGTAGAGATAATTGAAGATTATCTAATCAATAAGTAGTTTGTTTACCTGACTTGATTTTAACATCAATATCAATAAAAATCTACGTACACTCTAACTGCTGGCAATCCCTTGGGACTAAACCATTATTACTTATTATTATCATGTAACAGTTTTATCGATTTATTTGGGGACTGCAGGGCGGGTAAAGGGACTTGGCGTCCACGGAGACAGGATACATCGTCCATCCTTATGACGAAACGGAATGGTTTTAATCTTTGGTTTCATATGACCTTCTACTCAGAAGCGAATGACCCAGCTCACTGCAAATTGAAATCGACTGGAAACTACACGTGAGCTCGAATAATTAAAGATTCGTATTTCCCTAAGTGTTATTTCCAAAATGGTAATGTAGTTATTAATTTCCAAAATGATATGTAGCTATTTATTTACATAATACATTTTGCTGAATATCTTTTCAGATATGTTTTTCAAGAAAGTGAGGCAATTTAATACTCTGTCTATTTTTCTCTTTACTTTTTTCAGTTGTCTGATCTTTTTATACTGCTAAAAAGGGAATCGCAAAGCCATAATCAACACCTTGAGGCTTATCTCCCTTTCCCTGTGTGTGTTATTAATTTGGTGCTAGTTTCATTGCTTTTTGCGGCTGTTCCATATTTGGTGCAATACTTGAGAAGTGATCTCGTGAGAGCTTGGGTTTTTATGTACCAGTATGGGAAATGGTTTCGTGTTTCTTTATCTAGCAGCTTTTTAAACAAGAGTACTGGAAGGGTTAGAGTTTCTTTATATGATGTAGTACTACAAATATTTGGGTCATGCCTTAAACTATATCTGTCTAAATTGTGTTTACTAAAGCATATGCTATATGCATAAAAGGTGCAATGGAATCGATGCATACAGGTAGACATTAAAAACAAACCTAAAGCAAAATCTTACAATAATGTTGTTCGACAGGCGCCCTTTAAACTTTCAAGTCTTAAAGAAGTTATCCTTGTTTTCTTTAATATTTATATTTGAACTACTATTTCAGTTGTAACTTTTGAATCGTCAAAAAGAGAAGTGTACATCGGAGACAGTGATTTATCAATGACTTGCAGTGTTTCAAATCACCAGCATCTTACACGTGTTGAGATATCTTCGAGGCTGGGCACTATTGCAAACATCACGCAACAGTTTACCTACATATATAAAACTATAGTAGTCGTTCCTCAGGGAGCATTCGTTAAGGAGAACAACGCTAGTGTAAAAATTACGTTTGCCTATAATTTAACTTGTAATGATGACGGAAAGTACGACTGCAAAGCCATTGGTAACACTACGACATCTTCTAGCATCAATCTCACCATTCTTAGTGAGTAAATTATAATCAAATAGTATATTGTTTTCTGTTTAATTTTGATAAAGATAAACGTTAATGTGACTTAAGTGAACTACTATGATGAGAACTGGAAAATAAAAAACCTTTGTGATCTATTCCAGAATAACAATACTTTTAGTAGCCTATATATTATTCCTAATGTCATCTTTCAAAAGAAAAGGGATATTGGTACGTGATATTAGGATTCTGATTTATCAATGTACCTGTGAAATAGGTGCAAATTTAAACTACATTTTTCATGCAATCTTTTAAGCTATCAACTGCTTATCGAATTTGTAAACATAAAGACGTGCTTTAAGACAATCTAAATTTGTTTCAAGTGTGACTGTAAATATCTAATCATTTTAGAAGAGTTTCATGACATCATATTGCATAATGGCCCCTCAGTCATACAACTTTGTCAAACACCGAGTATTAAATATTATTCAAAGTCTGGACATCTTATGTGAAATGTACGAATATGCGAATACTTTTGAGTATGGTACGACGCTGAATAAAGTTATGTGAAGGATGGACCTGATCTCTTGTTCTTTGGCATTTCGCTTAATTTCTTAATGTGTTAAGTCAGTTAAGTGTTCTTGTCTTCAAACACATTTTGTACGCTTATGGCAACGTTGTATTTTCCTTTTCAGGTGAGCCCAATGTTCCTACATTGACCCTGTCTCCATGGATTGTAGAAAAGCAGACCACCTTGGCAAACAGAATGTTCCGCTGTGAAGGAATGGTTGGAAAGCCTGCCAGTCAGATGTTTGTGGAAGCGAACATTTCTTGATCATTTGAACAATACCATTTTCCATCTGTCATCAATAATACGGAAGTCAGCTGTAATACCAACCAAACTTATCAGTTTTTCTACGCATTCAACATGAGCTGGCAGGGCCGAAATATCAGATGTGCAGTTAGAAATGCCAAAACCAGTTTAACTATTAGGTCACAGCCGAAGCCAATAGAGGTTGTACCAGGTAAGATAGTGAATTACCCGGATGTTGTTTTTTGTTTGGCTTTTTGTCTGTTTCGTTTTTGTTCTTGTCCTGGGGGGGGGTCGGGCTGTTTTTTATTTATTCGTTTTATTTGCCTGGTTGAGTACATATACATATATCTCCTTAAGATGAACCTATATGACTTTTGTCTCATAAAAGTTGGTATAAGACCATCTCGAAGTGTATCAAACCCTTTGTGCCACTGAAAGCTGAATTATTTCCAATGAGATAAAAGAAGCTGCAGGGGGAAGGAGGAGGAAGAATACGAAAAGAAAGAAGAATAAAATGAAATAACATGTTGACAATAGAAGTAGATATCATACACATACATCGTCTTAATGAATAATCAGTTGAGGATATAATGTAAGTTTGGGTGATTCGGGCTTTACAAATAGTCAATCCCTGAAGGAACTTCGCCTAGACCTAGAGTACAAGAGTTTACCAACAGTTTTCAGAGATTGTTCTTATTCAAGAAGGTACTACTTAAACAGTATAATAACATACACCATTTACAGATTTTAACCAGGCTTAAATAAGAGAGATATTATGTTAGTCAGTTTGAGCATTGCACTATATTAAAAGGTGTAGACCTAACGTAATTTGAGGTTATATAATACTCTAATAGGTCTTCATTACATATGTGTTCAATCATTTTTTCAGGGAACTACTGTGTTAATGTGGGCACTGGAGACGATAAGTTCTATCCTCATCCTTATGAGTGCGGTAAATACATTGGCTGTTTTCAGTATAAAATTATCGGCATTGCTGAATGTGGCAGAGACTTGTACTTTGGGGTGAACCAGACATTAACAGGACAATGCACCTACTGTATTGACACAGATCTTAAGTGCTTGAATGGCTCACGCAAACCTGCCAACTCATAGATAGGTACTAGTGTAATCTATGTGGACACAAACATAATCTGATCGTAAACTATATATATATATATATATATATATATATATATATATATATATATATATAGAGAGAGAGAGAGAGAGAGAGAGAGAGAGAGAGAGAGAGAGAGACAGACAGACAGACAGACAGACAGACAGACAGACAGACAGACAGATTGATTGCATGTCTAATTACACAAAACATATTTACAAACGCCACTTTACACAGCCTTTATCTAGATTACAAATCATATGTGACTGATCGTACAGTCAGCTCTAGAAATCTTGTAATGAGCATAATGGTGTCTTTAACATGAGCTCTGTATTATATCACTTACGTATTCGTTTAAATTTCGGAAGCATGCTTGATTAGTCGTTGTGTAATCTGACATTTTTAAAAGTTAAAAAGTATTCTTTCCCATATAAAATTTCCTACTGACGTTAACTATTCACAAAATCAGGTTAATTATGACCGCTTCACTTTTGCCATTATTTACGGTATAGACTCGTTCTCTACCTATTGGGTTTATTGTAATAATGAACCTGAGAGACCGGTTTGCAAATTAAAAAAACTATTATTTCATCATATACAATTGCTATCAAAAGAACACTATGAAAGTACATGTCAAGTATATGTACTCTTTCGAATATATTCACGTGCTACAAGGAAGCCATTTTTTCTAATATCTTTTCTACAACGTTCTCAGGTATAAATAATGTTTGGGGATTATAGTGTTTCAGAAATGATAAATAAACCTTTTTATTGCTTTATTTCATTAAACGCTTACTCCATACACAGGCGAGTCCTCAGTGTTTGTTTATGGTTGGTTTCGATAGCATTTTCATCAAAATATTGACTTTATTATGCCGAGGAAATGAGAGCCAAAATCTATTCTCAAAGATACGCCAAGAGCAGCAGAGGAGGTGAACAGACCTTTTTGCTGCAGACCTTATTTACAAAAAATAAAGGTTCTTACAAAGACTGAAAACAAGGTCAATAACGTTAAACTGAAACCTCTAACCGAGCATATTTCCATACGGTGGAAAACAGACAACAATAACGTCAAATCGTCTGGGTTAGCTCATTTTTGTTATTCCATCGTTGACGTATTTTTTTCAAATTTTTATGCGACTCGTTTACTCGCCGGGTCACTCAATATTGGTCGTTCACTTCCTCTGCTGCTGTAATTAACCAAAGATTTTATCCTGACCTATACGATATCTAGATCTTGGGTCATGTAAATTTATCGTAATAAATCCGAACGGAACAGCTTGTGCTTTTGAAAAGAAGTTTTTAAACTTGATTATGTCCATATCCCCTGAACACCAAGTATAATAAATATTTTGTAAGGTATAATTATCTACTCCATTAAGCACAAATAAAATATTGCAGTTATCTCTGATCACTTTAGGTATTTGTGTATATCGCTGAGTAACATAAATCACGTCAGTATTTTTATGTCTGACTCTGAAAAATATACGAGCTGGATTTGATTGTTTATCTAACATAATATCGTCATATACTACGAGGTTATTAATAAATCCATCTAGGTCATCTACAGATGGAGCTTCATCAATATCGGTAATAAAATCAACAACATCATTGCCGTCTTCATTCAGCAATTTTGCGTTTTCGTTATAATCTTTAAGTACTTCATAACACCGTTGATCATCTACAGATGGTGCTACCAAATATAATTTATCCCACTTGAGCCATCGCATTAATAATAATAATAATAATAATAATGAGGACTTTGTATATCGCCTAATCTTTAGAAGCTCTAAGCGCTTTACAACATTTGACAACACTTAAAAACATATATAATGATATGATTACAAAATTAAAAACAAACACCACGAAAGTAGAAACAGAAAATATGCTGTAAATATTTAAGGCAAGGATACATTATTAGGTCTTTAAGTTTGTTCTTGCAGTTGAAAGGAGTGTACGTTCTCCATTTTTGTTCTACAGCCATAGGGGTAAGTGTTACATTTTTATTTTATTTGATATGTGAAGCATATTCAGTTTTAATGTCATAGCATGAAATGTTGCCTTTACCACTACACGGATTTGAAACATTGTGAACTTTTTGTTACAAGTTGCTATTAAGAGTTTAGTTTAGTAGCATGAATCTATAGATTTTAATTCCGTATATGTTATTATGACCAGTTTGGTTTTGTTTTATCTGTGCCTGTGGTGTGTGTGTGTGTGTGGGTATATCAGGCTGTCGGTTTGGCCGTCTGTATGGGGATGGAAGCAGGTGTGACCATCAAGGCCATACAGAGATGGAACTGCTGATTTGTAAACTTGCGCGCATGGTGGATCCATGAAGGGTGTGCGTGGGCCAACCCAAGAATTCAGGAGAACTGTGTGGTTTGACAATGGACACGTGAACCAGGTCAAAATGTTTCATTTGCAAGTTTTTACAAATATTTATATGAGTCATACGTGGTTATGAATCGTACAGGCAGTACAAATGACTGAGTTACAAGTCATATATTTGGTACAATTGTCATGTTGATTCAATTGATCATATTTGTTTCAACTGATGATGTTGTTTCAACTGAATACA
>JAECUM010026926.1:0-20295 GCA_016617855.1 Megalonaias nervosa | reverse complement strand
GTTTTGAAACTTGGTATTACAATTAGCAAATGGTTGGACCAATTCTACGTGTAGACGTAGAAAGTGTCCATTGGTAGCTAGTATGCCATTTTAAAGTAAACGCACACAAATACACAACACGCATATTCGCGTCAGGGAAACATGCATTTGTGTATATTTTCGTTATAACATACATATTCGCAATCAAAAACTGGTAAATTAACTGACTGCATTAGTATCAGAATGGAAAATTTCTCGACTTAGGATAAGCTTATTTCTTAACATTTAAAATTGTAGCAAACGAGTGTTACGTTTAGGCTTGTACAAATGTAACAAAAGAGTGAAGTCAACAAGCTTTGTAAATTTTAAAATTATTTTACTAGAAAACAAAGTAAAAATAGGACTTAGTTTGTGAAAATATTCCAAAAATTAATCATAGAATTGAAAAATAGTCCTATCACTAAACAGTTCTAATTCAATCCAGGTTAGAAGCTCGATGAAGTTCCAATATGGAAGGCGATGATGTCAGATAAAGTCGTTGTACTAATGGCAACAGTTCCTCCTTGAATTTTGTGAATCATTCGGCTTTAGAATTCCAAATTTCCACTGAACGTCTTTGTCCAATGCTTTGACGAAGAAGCATTTATTTTCCAGAGAATAAGTTATTCTTAAATAGCAAATAACTCAAAATTGGCAACAACAGAAAATACCTCTGACCTGTTACGACCCTGTAGTTAAATTACATGTGTTAAAATTAAAATTCTTCTAATTCTTTGTTTCATTTTTATTTTAGTTTACATCACTAAATATTATTATGGTGATGATTATGTCAGCAAGGTCTAATAGTTTGTTAGAAACCTCGTATTTATTTAAAACGTAAATGTGACTCGTGTAAGCACGATTTTTTTGCATGACGGTTTTTCGTATCAAGTAAACAGCGAGAAAGAGCTATGTAAATGATTGGCTGTGACCACGTTATTACTTGTTTACGCTTTTGTAATACCCAGATGTGATTTCGAAATCACACGTGTGCTTCGTGCATGTGTACATGAAATGACGTATTAGCTTGTTTTAAATGTTCAGTTACCTGTAAGAAATGTTTAGTCATAGTCGTGTCAGTTATACTCGAGTCACATCATAACATCTTGTAGAGTTTCTAATACCTTAAGGAAAAGGTATTTCTGTGCTGGAAAAGAGGTGTTCATTCGTACGTATTAGGAACATGTGTGTTGTTAGTGGTGGTAGCTGTACTTCATCTAGTTTCTAAATAATTATTTTCCCTGGAGAACAACCCTACTGGCTTTGGACAAAGACATTTGAAATTATTTCTAAATTGGAACAGAACAATACAAATTGTGATTCAGTGAAAATTCTGGACATTTGTTAGCCTTCGTCTGACGTCATCATCCGCCATCTTGGAACGGAACTGAGATTCAGACTATATCAAATTAGAACTGTTTATTTCACAGGACTTACGTGTTTTCACAACTTTAGAACAAATTTTTGGATCTTTTTTCGTAAATCGCAAGTCTTGTTTCATCTATTCACCTTTTCACCGTGTTTTCTAGGGAAATAAATTATTTTAAAAATTTACAAAGCTTGTTGTCTTCACTCTTTCTTTGTGTTACTTTGAACGAGCCGATACGTAACACCTCCTAAAGGTATTTTTACGACTAACTAATTTAGTACCAAACTGCATGATTTCCAGCTTGAACATCGCAATAACAAAAATGAATTGTCACGTAGCAAAAAACAGCTCCAAGAAAGCAATTCCTACGCTAGAAATGAAAAATAATAAAAAACTGTTTACACATGGGTAACACGTGGGCCGGACCTGATGGTGGGAATAGCCAATCATTTCCACTTAGTGTTTACGAATTTGCGAACCAAGGTCGGCTAAAAATAATGCTTATGTAATGCCTTTTACGTACTATACAAACAGAATTTACTTTTAAAAAAATATCGAATCCCATGAAAATAATCATTACAATAAAATGTAGTGAAGCAAAAATTAAAGAATTTAAAACTAACACACAAGGAATTTAATTACATAGTTTAGTATATGTCCTTCTCTTTATTCCATTTAATCTTTAATATCCAGTGGAAAAGGATGACAGATGCTCCAATGTAGAGATTAATCAATCTTTTATAAATGCGTGTTATGCTTTTTATTAATTACCATTTCTTTCAGTCATTTTGCCGACTTTTTGCTATAGATATACATACATGTCTAATTCCAGATTAGACAAATTTAAATCTTTTTCAATGGCTTAGATAAAAAAAAATATTTCACCTCGTTTTACGTTTTTAACATACCAAGTGGTCATTATAATTCACTTTGAAATGAAATAGTATGAAAATCTTGAACTGTTCAAGTGTTAATACGTCATTAGAGATATGTGTGTTAATACAGGGATATTTAAAAAAAAAAATATAATTCTCCAACCACGTGATATTTTTCTAAACAATGGTCATTTAACTGTTCCAGTAAAGTTTATTATACTGCAGTATTAAACGATGAATACAGCAGATAACTGGGGGTTCACATTCAGCACATACTGTCGACTTGCACTGAAGTAGGTGACTTGCGACTGGTTTTGTGCCTCTTTTCTGTGATCAACATCAATGTACCCTTCTTAAACTCAAAGCACTTGTTTAATTTCTAAGTATCAATGTTACCGTTTTGATACGGCCTACCCAAGCAATCATGTGTAGGCCATATCATCCTACAGATAGGTGGTGACGGAGTAAACTGATCGTCTGTGTGCAATAAATAGTTCCAAAAGCAAACTGTCAGAAAATCGTAAATGCACAAGATACGGTCATAAATGCATCTATTTTAAATTTATGTATAGTAAAATTAAATTTTAATAACATTTGCGAGAACGAAAATAGGTGACAACCGGGTAAAACTAAGGTTGGTGTGATTTTTTAAGTCACTTTCTATATAATTTAAATATTCATTTATGAAATGTATCTTCCTTGTATACCTTATGTACGAAAAATGTTTTAAATGGATACATCTCCATCTCTATCTCTCTCTCTCTCTCTCTCTCTCTCTCTCAAATTATAAATGTAAAAGAGGACATTTGGGCAGAAGTAGAAAGAAAAATGTGGAACATGACAAACCTGACCTGACATGTTATTTTAATTTCATTTTAATTTATTGCATACAATGTTTAAAGCTTCTTTACTAGTTTTAATGAATTGTGTCATCGTGTACTCACAGCTTTTGTGTTAGATGACGAGATTAAACTGATGTATATACATATGTAGCTTGCATACGTTTTTATAAGGACCGTATGAAGAGTCTGTTTCCATGCTAATATCTGGTCCTCTTAAAACACAGACATTGTTGTTGTTATTGTTGTTGCTGTTATTATATATTAACTCATTCATTCATTCATTCTAGGTGTTAGTGTCCTAAATATTATGCCCCGGTTAAAGTCAAGACCTTAATATTAATGTTTAATATTATGTGATGATGGATGGAAATTTAATGTTCATTTTACTTGAAATAGTTCTTTAATATACGATGTGGCTAATTTTGGACTTGTTTACACTGAAATTCAAAGTTACTCCCGCCCCTCTTTTCTACATGTAGTTTTTGTTCACTTAAGCTCTGTTCGTGTCGGACCATTTTACCAGTCAGCGCATGCGTCCACTCTATGCGCATGTCGGATAGTCCGCTAGCGGCGCGTGTATACATTTTTTATATATATATGCTTTTCGATCGGTCCAGCGTCGGGTTGGGCGGAATCGCTGTTTGCGGTTGTGAAGTCAATACAGTCGAGACGATATAATCGTCTGGTTTGTTTTGGCGTTCAAGATATTAAGAAAATTAGCTTGGCCCCATTAATTACATAATTTATCCGATTATTTTTATACTCTCCTAAATTCCTTAAGTTTAGTCTCCATCCACCTAAAACGTATCCCCCATTTGTAACTGCTTATTCAATTATTTACTTTCAATAAACCTTATTTTCATTGGAATTTCATCTTTGCCTCTTGATTTCAGTAAGTAATAATTTCACTTGAATGAAATGATCTATCTTTCTTTTACTTATCTCTGTCGTTCTACTTTTAGAACTTTCCGTCTTACTTTCTTTCTCCAATAATTAACTTATATCACCGAATACCCATTTGTTAGAAACGAACCTGTTAGAATAAATAAAATATGTGGGGACTATCTGAAGGTTTCACTCCGTCCGTTCATCACACCAACTTCGCTGGTGTGCATCAGCCCCCCCCCCTTTTTCCATCAAGCGGAGAAAGCCCTATTTAGGTTTTGCAAAGAATCTGCCCCCGTTACAATTATTATTATTATCAGTAGTCGTAGTAGCAGTAGTAGAGCTTAGGTAAGGCAAGATTGTATTTTATCACCTATTTTATTTTCATTATTCCTAAACCATTCAAAGAGACACATTTCTGACCAAAATAACGGTGTAACACTATAATTTGCTAATTTATTTGCACTTTTGTATGCAGATGACGCGATTGCCTTTACCGAAACTGATACTCGGCTTCAAAGAATCCTCAATGAACTAAAAGAATACTGAAACATCTGGTAATTAAAAATAAACCTGGAAGAAATAAAATTGTAAGTCTTTCGAAAAGGGGGTTATTTGAGAAGATATGAAAGATGGTTTTGGTAATTGCGTGATTTAGAAAATATCTTGCTATATAAATCTTGGCTGGATATTCTAGTCTAAAAACTCGTACTATGTGTCAAAAAACGCTAGTAGCACAAGCGGCAAAGGCACTTTGTAGTTAATCGTTTTGGTCCCCGTTGGAAACCCAATTGCACACGGTGCTGACTCGGCGGCTGATCTGGTGTAAGAAATTATCTTATTGCGTTTAATTCACTGATAGACATTGATGCACAGTGGGTGATGCTGATGCAGTTAGAGTCACTAACAGCAGCCTGTAACGCGCTTAGAATTGTTCCGCACGGAGCCGCCGCTGATGGCGCTGCAATGCTTAATAGGTTAAATAAGTAATACTGTTCGTATAGTTAAAAATAATCTTTACAACGAAGAGTTCGCGAAGGAAGAGCGTTCACTGACAGTGGTGTTTCTGTCTCTGTTCTTGCCGTTATCTACAATCTTTGGATTTTGTCGAGACGTGACAGTTTTCAGAGGAGTGGAGCACACAATAATTCTTAATCGAGCGGAACCAGCCGACTACATTCATAGAGCGACTGGTGTCGCCAATGGAGAGCTTACCATAACACACCTATCGCTGTGGATACCGAAAGTCGTCCCGTTGGTAACAAAATGAGCGCGAACTAATATCAACGTTGGAAACATTCAGCAGAAACATTTACTTTCTCCAAAATAAAATTTATTATAAACAGATGCCAGCTACCACAGTACACATTTGGAGAATAACGAGCGCCCCAAGTAAACAACTGCCGCGTCATAGTTTCGTTGTTTTTAAGCTAGGCACCGGCGAAAATCCACAGGAAGAAATTGATATTTCAAAATGTTGATCTAAGGAGAATATAGGCATCCATATATTCACGAAAGTATCCAGATAGAGCTTGAGTGATTTTAGACCCCAGACATTTAACGTCTCAAGAGCCTACACAATGTTGCTAGAGTCGACGCAAAAATATCAAGACGCTGTTGACGGCACACAAATATCAGTCGATGGGTTTTTGCAACGAACTACCCTAGGTTTCATTTTGATGTCGGTAAACACTCGGAAAGAACATCCGGCTCGCCTGCTGAAATATAATTTTGTTTGCGCTCTTGGCGAATCCAGCTGCTCCATTTGGTGTTTACACGCTAATCACGCTTGATAGGTATAACACGCTTGATGCGATGAAGGGTAAGATGGGAGTGCAAGTATATCAACCATTCAGACACACAACAGCAGTTTTATGCTAATCACAATAACAAACTCTGCGAAATGCCTGTTTTAAGCGGTGAAGTAAATTTAAGTGAAGGACAAATAAGAAAACTTTCCAATGCTGTGTCAGCATGAGAGAAAGTATCGTTGAAAATTGATCATAGTTCCACAGCAGATGTAAAAGCCATGTTGATGTTAACGAAGAGTCAAACGAACAAGTTAACAAAGGGCTCGCCGTTTATCTTGAATCTGTCAAGTGCATAAGTAAAGGAAATGAGTAAATCCGGTGGATTCTTTGGGCCGGCAATGTCGACTTTAATAAAGGCTATCGCGCCAAAAATATTGCCTGTGTTAGAAACATTGGGAATTGCGGCCGCATCTGGGGCAATATCTGGGGCAACAAAACGAGCGACGGAGAGCGACGCAGCGGCAGTCGCCTAGCGACCGTCAGTGGCAAAATATGTTTGTTGTATCAACCAATTGAATAATGCCGAAGAAAGCAACCGCTGACAAGCCTAAGAAATCAACCGCCGCCAAGCCAAAGAAAAAAAAAATCAACTAAAAAAAAATCAGCGTCGACAGTGTCATTGCTCCTGTACTAGCTGAAATAGCTGGAAGTCTACTTCCTAACCTACTCGGGATGGGGCGAGTGCTAACGCTACCAGGAACTCGCCGGCCGTGAACAGCAAGAGTCTACGACTACGTCCGTGAAACGGATAGCCCCGCCGAGTAATTTTGATAGAGAAAAAGCTGGTCGGTGTAAATGGCGTATACAGTAAAGACCAGTTACCGAAAGAGACAAGCTGGCCCATCATACGTGATAAACACGCAGGATGTTAGCGATGGATCTGGGACATACTGGGTCGCCTTATACAACAATAGTTATTTTGATTCATTTGGTTTGACGCCGTGTGATAGTATTAAGGAGTATATGTAAGGGACGCAATAAACTATTCCTCGAACCAGCTCCAACCCGTTGGGACAAATGCTTGTGGATATTATTGTGTAAATATCAAGTACAAGGCGAAAAATCATCGTGGCGACGTAAAAAAATTTGACTTCATCGCTCCGTGTGATCCCAAACCGTCATTAAACATTGACTAAAACCTAGAATAATCATGCTGACGTATTGTTTGAAATACCGAAAACCAAAAGAAAATCTTAATACTGAAGAAGTTACGACCAAAACAAAAGGATGATAAAGAGCGCCTGTCAGGTTTGTGGAAAAAAGCGTGTTCGTGAAAAACAAGGTAACCGGTGTGCCAGACCCTACCGATAAAAAGTAATAAGAACAGTAAAATAATGTGTGGTTGTGATGATTACCATTTGTCTTGCGAGGACAACAAGATCGTTGTCTACTGTAAAAAGTGCGGCCGTAGGGAGATCATCGGTGAAACTTATCAGCTTAGGCCATTGATTAAGAGGATCATTGGGGGAAAAAATTGATGTTCATAATTTAATGGGAAAAATACCACGTCCAAAGGGAAGCTAGACACTACCAAGACATAAACACACTGATCCATGGAAACGATCAGCCATTGCCTGGTCAAGAACCGTATAATCAGGTCGATGAAATTGCCATGAGACACGACATTTGTTACAGATACCACGCTGATGATAAACACGGTTGTGACAGGTAATGTTAGATGAGTTGTCGGCGATGAAACCAAAAGACATGCTTGAGAGGTTTGATAAACGCTTTGTTCAGGGAATAATAGGAGCAAAACATAAACTGGGTGTTTGGGTAACTGGTAACGACACAATCTTTCAGCTGCTAGTTAGAGAACTGCTCGAAGCAAAACAAAACACCAAAACAACACCAACAAAAAAAAAAAAAAGATTAAAAAAAAATAAAAATGTCCAACATGAAACGTCGCTGCAAACGCAGTAGACATATGGGTCACCTATCTGACTGGCATGACACAATTAGCTGATTTTAATCAGGGAAACAAATATTTGATAAATATCGACGATGTCTTAAGCAGATACGGATTTAGTGTACCAGTAAAAAATAAGACGGGTGCTACAATAACAGCCGCATTTCATGACATAATACAAAAAATGTGAGAAAACCTAATAAACTGTGGACAGACCAGGGTGCTGAGTTTTTTTAATAAAATATTTGAGGATTTTCTGGATAAGTATAACATTGAAAAGTATGTGACAGGAAACGAAAGAAAGTGTTATCGTTGAGAGATTTAACAGGACACTAAAGGAAAATATCTACACGAACCCGACAGCTGATAATACTAATAATTTTGTTGGCATGTTACAGAAGATTGTTGACAGTACAATAACACGAAACATAGATCAATTGGTATGACCCCCAATGAGGAAATATAAAATCCTTTGTAAACCTATAAAAACCAGTTTGAAGAGTATCGCCGCGATCTAAGTAAACTGCCTGGTAAACCAAATAAGTGTAATAAATATGATCGAGTAAGGATCTCGCTCGTAAAAAAAATTCAATCAAGGATATGAAATAAATTGGACTGAAGAGGTATTTAGTGTTGATAAGCTTTTACCAACTGTCCCTGTTACGTACAAACTAAAAGCCACGAACAGTGAGGAGATAACAGGCTCGTTTTACGAAGAGGAGCTACAAAAACATAGCAAGAGATATTTGTTATTGAGAAAGTTTTAGCAACAAAAGGAACAAATAGTTAGTTAAGTGGAGAAGTTGTCCCGAATTTTTTAACACATGGATTGTCTAGTGTGATGAAGAGACCTTTACGAGTGTGATTCAATACAGCGCTAGAAATCTTTTCGTACTCAACTAACACCGACCTGCATTTTACTGGCTTGCAAAGTTTAACCAGCTCGTTCCTTCTCTCGTTTATAATTACGTTTCTTTCTTCCATCATGCTGAAAATCCTCATGAAGATGTTGCCGAATTTGATGTTTTGTTCCCGACGTGGTATAGTCATGTTCATAAAAAGTCTCATTATACCATCAAAAATCTGTCATCAAACGAAAAATCGATTTTTGTTTAGCTTTTTAGCAACGTGATATTTCGCATCGTATTTGTATTTTTTTTTTCCTTTGGTGCTTATGATAAACACGGGTGCCCTCATCATCATTTGCTTCGCCGTGTTCTGGGACATAGACGTTTTTCCCTCATCACATACGGCTGTCTGGTGTGTAATAACGACCTGTTTCTCTCTGTCAGCAATTTTTTTTTGTTTTCGTTGATTTTATGCAAATTACTAAGAAAATAAGACAGTGAAATTCCAGAGATGTTTTGAGATAGCAGTGCAGTATGTCTCATTAGGAACCTTTTCTAATGAATCAGGGTGAATATTAAATTATTTGCCTGCTGCCGTCATCGATGTAAATTTGATCTTCTCATTTGTTTCTAAATTTACTGAGAGAACTGGTCTTGCTGGTTTCTTATGTTTTCCGGTGTTCCCGCACATATTATTTTCTTCTGGTATAACTGGTTCTAAATTATAAACGCTGTTGTCGGTCTTAATACTATTAATACAATCAATCACAAGACCAACTGGAATTAAACCATGAAAAGTTTCGTAAACAAATCTGTGTGAATAATAGGCTTTTCTAACTTATCAGATCTAATATACCAATTTGTACGTACCTGCTGTCATTGACTGTCCTTATTGCATTTTTCGTTCTCTTATTTATGATCATTCCATCCTCATTCGCCTCTTAATTATTATAAACTGAGTGTGATTTATACTCATCCTCCAAAGCCAAATTATCGATCTCTTTATTCTTCCTGTCACCGTTGATGTGACAAACGCATTTTCCTTCTGGTATCTCACCATTAGAAACCTCCCAAATAAAATGACACAGTAACATCTCAGTAAACCTGTCCGTATCTGTTGCACTGACGATGAAAACCTAACCAAATGGTGTCAAGCGGCCAATTTTTTTTTTTTTTTGTTTAACGTTAATAATTTGAACTAATTTTTTCTCTGCGTACAGCAGATAATTTTTGTGCTGGTTAAACAGCTCGCTTTCATGAAATAAATTGTTTACATCGACCAGGTCATCGACGTTAATAATTTTTGGTGCCATTTCCTATACAAAATACATTTCTCTGATAGAAACTTCTTTTGATTTCTTATTTGAGAGACAGTACCGTTATACACTAATGACTCGGAAAAATACAACCCTGTCAGAATTAGTACCAGCCGGTAAAATTACACGAGAAGAAACAGTGAAGAGATTACGAAAAATGTTCGACAGCCTGGCAAAGAGACCCTGGAAATATCCAAGATCAAACGCCGATCTTTGCAAGCTAACAAATTATTTGCGAGATATTTCAGTCTCATTACCCGAAAGAGCAAACCGAGCTGAGTACCCTAACGAGCTCAACGACTTCGATGTCATTACAGGAGCCCAGTTGGCTAGAGTAGTTATGGAGAATTACACGGCGGCGACAGGTAGACTGGTCGCCTATCCCAGAACAAATTTGGAGCTGAGTCGTTTACATGAGGAAACGAATAAAGTTCGGAGCAGCAAACGACAACGAGAGAGGATAAACATGATTGAGAAAGAAATTAAAAAACAAATAGTAATGTTGACGCCCATTAACGGCCAAAACATCGCTGCTAAAAAAAAAAACATAATCGTCGTTCTTTGGATTTGATGTGTTTACGCTTCCTAACCCAATTGTCGCCAATGATATAAGAGCCCACGGTGGAATAAAACTGAGCGTTGGAGTCAACGCCCTGATGAGAAGACAACTTGGGGAGGGATAACAATTCAGAGTTTAAGCGCCAGATCGATTTCGGTTTACACAGGCAATAATCTGAGCGTAATAACGGATCAAATTTACCAGGAGCTAATGAGTAAAGTTGATGCTTATCAGCAATCTGGATCATCACTGATTTTCGTTAGGTTTCTGAAGATAACATTTCACACTGGAAAAACCATTCCCCTAAGAGGATCATCTTACGTGAGGCTGCCGGATCTTATACAAAATACAAAATCATGCTTGAATATTGAGAACACAGACGATTGCTGTTTTGTGTTGTGTGTACTCTCCTCGGTTTATCCAGTGGACTGTCATCCAGAACGGGTGAGCAAATACAGAGAGCACTTTGATAACCTAAACCTTAATGGGATACGGTTTCCACTGGCTGAAAAATATATACCTATACCAAAGTTTCAGGTGCTGAACCCTGGGCTGACGGTCAACGTTTTTGGGATTGAGGAACGAGTTAACGAAGAAAGAAAATTTATCGTTTATCCTCGGCTGATAAGCAGAAACACCGACGAGAAAACAATAAATTTGCTGCTGTACGAAAATCATTACGTTTTAATAAAAAAAAACTTCTCTAGATTGGTGAGTTTGCAATACAACAAACACAAGGGCTCTTTTGTCTCAAGTGTCTTCACGGCTATCAGTCGAGAAAGATGCTGGAAAAACATAATAAAAATTTAGTTTGCCAAGAGGTACAGGCGGTCACTATGCCAAATGAGGAAAAGGCGTTTGTTGAGTTCACAAATCACTGCAGAAAATTGGCAATACCATTAATAATTTACTCCGATTTCGAGGAAATACTTGAGACAGTCGAGGCGCCGCTGAATGATCCCAATAAATCTTTACTACAAGAGTGCAAAATCATATTGCTTGCTCGCTGCGTACAAAGTAGTCTGCTCAGTTGACGGAAACAGATCGAAGAAAATTACTCTATAGAGGACTAGACCCAGCTGAATGGCTGATAAAAAAAAAACAAAAAACTTGCTGAGTTGAATGAGATTAAAAAGATTGAGCCAGCAAAAATTACACTGTTGATATAAAAAAACAAAAATACCGCAAGTGATCTTAAGACGACGAGTATAATTTTGCAAAAACAATTTGGAATAAATTTAAGAAAAAAGATCTTGGTGTGTACCACGATTTATATTTAGCCACTGATGTTCTGCTGCTAACTGATGTATTTGAGTTTCAGAGCCATCTGCCAAAAGTATTATTGTCTTGATCCTGCCTGGTACTATTCATCACCCGGGTTGAGGTGGGGCGCTTGTCGCAAAATGAGCGGCTGAAAATGGGATCTGTTTACAGATCCTGATATGTTCATGTTCTTCGAGCGTGGAATACGAGGCGGAATCAGCGTCATCACAAAAAGATGGCCAAAGCAAATAATAAATACCTGGGAAATTATGATCCTTGCTCACCGTCAAAATATATCATTAATCTCGACACAAATAATTTGTACGATTATGCGAGGAGCCAAATGCTACCAACTGGCGGATTTATCCGGATGAGCGGTGATAAGTACATTTCAGAAACAGCGAACGGCACCCCAGGTGACACCGGTTATTTTGTTGAAGTTGACCTGGATTGTCCAGAGGGTCTTCACGATCTCCACAATGATTATCCATTCCGCGCTGAGACGACGGACGATATGTTAATTGAGCAATAAAGAAAAACAACAACTCGGCTTGGTATTGGAGCGACCAACGTAAATAAATTAGTGCAGAATCTACGAACAAAACAACATATGTGATACATCACGCTGCATTGAGACAGGCCGTTGATCACGGCCTGGTTATCACAAAGGTTCATCGAGCAAAAAAATTTAAGCACGAAAAATGGTAGTTGCAGTACATAAACATCAACATCTTTCAGTGGAAGTTGGCAAAAAGAAATTTTGAGAAGGATATTTTCAAACTCGTGAATAACACTGCCTTTGGCAAGACGATGCAACATATCAGAAAACGTGTCAATATTGAGATAGTAAATAATAAAGAACGTAGAAACAAGTTGGTCTGGTGTGATTCGTTTGTGAGCATGAAAATATTTGGTGAAAACCTTGTCGATACACTGCAAAAAGACAAATCTGGTTCTCGATAACCCGATCTATGTTGGGGCGGCTGTGCTTAATCTGTCAAAGATTTTGATGTACAATTTTCATTACAGCATGATGAAAAAAAAATATGGCTCCAAGGCAGAGTTGTTGTTCACTGGCACGGACAGTTTGTTTTATCAGGTTGAGACTGACGATATTTACGATGATATGAGAAAAGAGAGAGAACTATTCGATTCCTCAGATTACCCAGTGGAATCCAAATTTCATGATGAGACCAATAAAAATGTTAAAGGTAAATTAAAGGACGAAACAAATTTTATTCCAATAGAAAAATACGTCGGGTTAAGGTCATACATGTACTGCCTCCTGCTGAATGATGAAACAAAAGAAAACTGGTAAGGGAATAAAAAAAAATCAGTGCTTAAAAATGAGATTTGGTACGACGATTACGAGAGAGCTGTGTTCATTGGCGACGTGGAGTACTTATCGATGACAACTCTGAGATCGGATCATCATGAGATAAAAACTAGGGTTCTCAACAAAAAGGGCTTATGCTCCTTGGACGAAAAGATATTTTGTGAGGACGATGTACACACACTAGAACACGGCCACTAAATAACAAAATGAGCCAACATAAAGATACATGGAGGGAATTCTCCTCCACTGATAAAAAGGCACAATAGTAATAGTGGAAAAGGTGGATTCCGCTTCACCATCACAGACTGTGTTGTAATCAGAGAAATTTTCGGGCACAATTGTCTTCAATGTGGGCAAATTGGGTTCGTAAAGCCGGACATTGAGACGCGTTAAAAACTGAGAGAGCCACTAATTTTGAACGAGTAGGTATGATCCACTCTTGGAACGTACTTGGTTCCCAAAATAAACCGAAAACAAGAACAAATTCTGATTTCCGCTTATTCTGAGGGGGTGGAGGAGAATCTCCCTTTCGATTGTTACTTATATTACATCTAGACGGTGTGTCGCTTATCATATCCACACTCATTTCTCAAGGTCAGGGTCAAGGCAAGGACACTTTGCCCACATATATATCACAATGACAGGGTGTGTCGCTTACCTTATACAGACTCCTTTCTGCAGGCCAAGGCCAAGGTAAGAAAAAATGTAATGATGCGACGAATATCCTTTTCTGGAATTTAATTTTTGAACCACTGACGATATTTTACTGAAGTTTGCTAATTATATATCAGATATAGTCGGTGTGTTCATACAGCGGCCATGCCACTGCATGACGGTCAAGGTAAACAACGAAGTACATCTGACACGTATCTGTGTCTGTTATATAACGTTTGAACTGCCAACGATATTTAATGACACTTTAACCAGTCATACATCGTAATCAGTCTGTATCACATTCTATAATCATGCCCTTCCTCAAGGCCATGTCGGGGCAATAATCAAAAGGAATCAGTAAGCTTTGTTTCATGTATAGGATATTAACTTTCAACCAATAAGATATTATAATGAAGCTTTTTTCTTAGATATAAGTTGACTTAACAGTGTCTCATATATGCTACCCTCAAGGTCAGTGTCACAACAAAGAATAATGTAAGGCATGTTTCAAGGTCAATGTCACAGCCAGGTATAATATAAGTCATAACTGTGTTCTTATAAAGGATGTCACCTTTTAGGCTCCAGGCTAAGTTTTGATGATGCGTTATGCAGGTGCACGTCTAATACAACAGTCAAGTCACTAGTTCTAAAGTCCACACCTAACACAGCTGTGAAGTCCATTACCCTAAGGTCAAGATCGTTAGCAGATAAAAGGGCAAGCTTGTGGTGCTCTTATTTTGATCTGAAATGAAACAAAAATCATTGAATTGCAATCTGATGCAAGTGATCAGACAAACATAAAATGGATAATATACAACACTTCCTTCGCATACACTCCTTCCATCGTCATTTATGACTCAGTAAAATTTCTGGGTAGTGTGAGAATGCGGGTTAACGTGAGTGTGCTAGATAGGGTGCGTGGAAATGGGTAGGGACGATATTCCGGGTAGACTGAAGAGTGCGGGTAGGTTGGTGGGTATGAGTTTGTTCTGGGTAGGATGAGTGTGCTGGGTAGAGTAGGTGTGTGGGGATGGGTGAATGTTCTGGGTAGAGTGAGTGTGCCGGTGGGTTGGTGGGTATGGTGGATGTTCGGGGTAGGAGGAGTGTGCTGGGTAAAGTAGGTGTGTGGGGATGGGTGAATGTTCTGGGTAGAGTGAGTGTTTGGGTTGTTGTGAATGTTCGGGGTAAGATGGGTAGGTGGTGATAGATGGATGTTCGGTGAGTGTACTGAGTAGGGTCGGTGTGTGGGGTATTGTATATGTTCTGGGTAGAGTGAGTGTGCGGGTGAATGGATGTTCAGGTTAGATTGATTATGCGGGGTAGAATGGTTAGGTGAGGTAGGAAGGATGTTGGGGGAACAGTGATTATGTTGGTGGGGTTTGTGGACGAGGTAGGGTGGATCTTGGGGGTAGAGTAATTATACGAGCTAGGGCGAGTATGTTGGGTTAGGTGGATGTTCGGGGTAGAATGAGCATGCTGAGTACTGAGAGTATGCAGGGTATGATTGGTGTGTGGAGTTGGGTAGATGTACGAGGTAGCGGTGACTGAGTAAAGCGTGCAATAATACTTCTCTGTCGAAATGGAAGTGACTTTTTCTAAATTACGCCTTTAATTCATAAAATATTTTTCATAAAAGTTGTCTTCCCATTCATAGCGTCATCAAGTCCTGTTTGTCTCTTTAAGTTTAACGGCAATCGTTAACTGACCCACTAGTGAAATACCGTATATACTTTTTAATAAAGCTGGTGTGTTGAACTATTTTATGACAAATACGCTGTTAACTAGAACGTTTTGAAAACTTCCATACTGAAACTTCAGGACGTCCATACTAAAATATTTTGTCTCTATTACTTGAAACATATGTGTAAAAAATATAAAGAAATTACATCAATTTGGGCTATTTTGCTCGTGTGCTAACTTGCTAATGCAATCACAGATCAAACTTTTAGTACCTTTTTTTTAAAAATCTTTAGGTCAGATTTTTATATTTCTAAAAGCTCAAAAGTCTTATGATTTGGCTTCAATATCAGTGTGATCTAAGAGTCCGAAATTTTAATGTAAACACTCTGAGAAAAGTTACATTAAGTGCACACAGGGCCTCTTTGGGCGATACTGTTCATGACTGCACATCATGCGACATGCCATAGTCACGCTCCTTGCTTCTAGGTCAAGATCGTTACAACGGAAAATATAAAGTATAAATCAGTGGACGTTATAAATGTACAGGTATAACCTTTGAACTGATGAAGATATTAAAATTAAACTTTGAACCATTGTAGATATTGGAATGAACGTTTAAACCAATAAAAATATTAGAATGAAAGTTGAACCTTTTATATATTTTGACTTGACAGTGCCTCGCGTACAATCATATCCTCAACATAAATGTCAAAGTCATGCCATGGATTGTTTGAAGCCAGTGAACCGTTTTATTGTCCAGGCTGTCAGTTTTTAACCCATGCACAAATTTAGCCAAACTGAATTTATGTCCATACCTTGTCATCAATCGCCAAGTCTCAAACTCAAAAGTCAAGGTTATCAGTAGAGACAAAGTCATTAGAAGGATATTTGTGCCATTTGTAACACTATTGTTATCATAAATATGTCCTCTCTTACAGCACATATGTACACTCATCTATGTAATATCACTTTCTTGGGCTTTTCCTTATTTCAGAAAGCAATTTCCTTCAATGCAGTACGAGAATTCATATGTTCAACCTAAGTCCCTCTAAACATGTATGTAACAAGTCAGTCATAATTTTTATTCCAGAAGAGCAGCCATACTTTTGTCATGGGAATGAAAAATATTTTTAATATTTCGCTTCATCGTAATATGCTTGAGGTATCTTCCACCCAGCAAAATGTGCGATTATCAAGCCAACCATCAAGAATTTGTGATTTTCTGTTGTATAAACGTGATGGTTTTCAATGGTACAGTATAGAAAAAAAACCGATCTATTATTTATAATTCATATGTAAATGTTCCCTTTTTGTAAGTACCATGTCATTCCTGTGTGTATGAAAATATTCCCTTTTTGTATGTACTTTACCAAGATCGAGTGTATGAAAATGTTTTTGTTTTGTATGTACCATTTCAAACTTTTCATGTACTACATCAAGGTTTTGTGCATGATAAAGTACCAGTTTGGACGTGTTACGTCAAGGCTGTATGTACGAGACTGTCCCGGTTTTGTACATACGACGTCAAGGCATTGTGTATTTAATATCCTCCTTTTGCATGCACAGTTTCTTGATTGCGTTTATTAAAATGCTTTCCTTTTTGATTATATCCCACCAATGATGTGTGTAGATAAATGCCCTTGTTTTGTATGTTCCACTTCATTGCTGTGTGTACAAAAATGTTCCCAATTTGTATGTGCCAGTTCAAGGTTGTGTATTTGAAAATATCTCCGTTTTGTATTAAATACATCAGTGCTCGAAGAATATTTTTGATACGGTGTTACGAGTCTATGCTCTTAAACAAGTAATAGCAAAGAGTGAAGACAACAAGCTTTGTAAAATTTAACAAAATTTATTTCCCTAGAACAAAAAGTGAAAAATGAGAAAGAAGAACTTACGGTATTGCGAATTAAATCCAAAAATAATCCAAAAGTTAAAGACAGAAGTCCTAGTAATAAAATGTCCTGAATAAAATTCAGTTCAACTCCCAAAGAGATCCAAAATTGAAGACGATGACGTATCCGTTATGGTCTGCAAAGTGCTGATGTGTCAATAGTCTCTTGTTGAATCATAAATATTATTCCAGGTTTGATTTCAGTATAAATTCCAATGAATATCTTTATACAAATTTTATCAGACCACTTTGTATTTCCAGAGAAAATAATCACTTCAATTGAATAATTTGAAGAAAACAAAATTCATCCCAAACTGGTCACAACATAATACAACTTAAAGTGCTAGATGTTAAAGCACAACTGGTAAAATCCTCAGTCACAAGATAATATAGTTCTCTGACTGACTAAAGGTTCACAATTAGCATTTTCTAAAAACAACCATTACCTAATGGAAAATAACCTTCTAGAATGATCTAATAAGCCTTGTTTATTTACAACATAATAGCCTATAAAATTCACTTAGGAATCTCTAAACCCTGACCCTAATCAACATATTTACTCCTTCTTTGTTTACCTGAATAATAATTCGGTTAATAAGCTCATACACATAGAGAATAATGAAACTATTATTAGTGGTTTACATAGATGAATAAAAAAATAATAAAGTCAATCAGATCAAGCAGAAATGAACTCAATTTTGGACAAGGTCAAGTTCAGTAAACAATGTTACATTACAATAACATGTAATAAAATAAAAAATTAAAACGAACAGACAACAATTAAATTAAATACACATAATATACTGATGACATTAATAAACTCAAAAGTCCTGACTGAACTTTCACAAGCCCTGACTCCAATTTCCACATGCCCAAAATTTCCTCGTTTCAATATTGTCATACAACATTGCAATAGCTACAGTTCGAATATAAATTCAATAGAGTTCAAAGGGATGTGAAGGTAATGCAAGTGTCATTAGTGTTTATCGCTATGCTGGCGCGCTTCTCAAAGCACAACTTGTCAACCAAGAGTTCTGAAATTTACATTTGTTGGGCTTTGCTGATAGCTAATTTCTTTCTAAATGGTCTCCAGAAATGAATTACACTTGAACACTATTCCGACAAATGAAGTCATCTTGCTTTGTATTCTATATGTGCAGTAAAATCCGACTTCAAAGAATTGTTGCCGCTGTTCGCAGACTTGTCAAAACTAAAATAATATGGCTTAAACAATCTCATAAAAGCCAATCATATGTAATAACTTTAGTTCTTGTACAGTCATCCACTATCTCTTTTTTGATTTACCTGTAATGGGTTGTTCCATCTTACCATTGCAAATTAGCAGAATGGGCTAACCCACTGCAGCCTTCAAACACATCTCACTAACTTTTGTCAGTCAATTAAGTCGTATGTGAAATGGTGGTTTGTACCCGCTCTCTTTGCCTTTAATTGTCGCTATTTAAACTGCCCAAGGGGATAGTTTTACATCAGCTCCAATCATAAACGTTTACCATTTAACATGCTACATATAACGGGCATATACTTAATGTGGTGGGGCTTTTCTTGAAGATTACTGGCAATTGTGTTTTCTCCAAAAAAGGGCCGTATCAGCGGAATTTGGAGTACAAAATCGTATTTTGGCATGAAACGTCATGCTTTAATCAGATTAAAATCATATCTCAGTTTCACGTGGGACAGTGGTGATCTGATTTAGATTGCGCATGCTATGACAGGTATAACACCTTCAAAAACTATATACACATTTCATTAGCGCGATCCAGTTTAAGATGATATGTTACTACATGTGAAGTGCACAAGTCATTCGATTATAAACCAGAAGCTTATTGCTCATCATCAATGGGCATGTATTGTATCTGAGTCCTTCCTGTAAACCAAAACAAATTAATATCACAAATTGAATTATAACCCATCACATTCATGAAATTATCCAGTAAAAACTTTACTATAAACTAAATTAGTAGTACGTATACATAACATTTTTACACCATGGAAACCTAATTACAAGAGGGAATGATCCTTAATGGCGGAACTAGTCCAAATATGATTGTGCTAGTAGGTCATGTACCGTGTATATACATGTAAAATTTTAGTTAACTGCTGCCCATTACTGGATTGGAACCATTCTCAATATCATCATATTGATAATGCATGTAGGGTTTTACTTTCGTCTGACACTTTTCTTAGGTGTACACGTTAAGATTGCATGGAAAAGCCGACTTAAACAAACACTAAAGGCAATATGTCTAAGCTTAATACATATATAGTCAAATATAATAATAACTACATTATTGGGAGGATAATTATGTTCCTTTTACTTCTCGTAATAGACCGCTTCGATGGTTAGAGTGTCCACCTCAGATGCTGGAGGTCGAACCCTGGTCAAGTCATACCAAAGACTTATAAAAATGGTGCTAGCAGCTGTCTCTCTAGGTACAGAACATTAAGAATTTAGTGTTAGGACTAGTCAGCTGACTGTCAGGATAATGCGACTTGGTAGGACCTGAATCTTACATATTTTACATGCCTGCAGCATGGTGCCCCAGTGATAAACTTCACTATGCACTGCCACACTGCAGACATTGTAGAGATATGTCGGTATTCATTATACAATACTTGGGTTTGAAAAGTTTGAAAATATTAAACTATATACTACCGACCACAAAGTGACGTGTCCATCAATGTACTTTTATGTAGGTGTTTATAGAACATATACTGGTTCCATTTTCGTGTAAATCCTAACAGCCTGAATTTGTATTGATATATGTGTTGCTTTATTAATACAGTGTTTCATGGAATAAAAGTTTTCATTTAATTTTATGTTCCTTTTCAGTATGTTAGATTTCATTCTCAAGTGATATTTACCATGTTTTCTGCCAGTGCACTTGGTCTGATAAGCTCTTGGCTTGTAAAGGCATCACTTTGTTTTCAAGTTGTCAATCCTTTTGATCGAGCAGCCAGTTTAATACACGTACTTGTCCAGAGGTTGAATAAATGTTTCCAAAAAAAGATGTATCA
>JAECUM010026925.1:0-17749 GCA_016617855.1 Megalonaias nervosa | reverse complement strand
GCTGGACATCAACAAAAACGTCCGATCTCGTCGGCGACCATACATTTTTTTCCTGAGCAAAGTGAGCAGCAACTGATGGAACGGTAAAACAGTTATTCAGTAATTATTCGATCACATCATTACCGTTCGTGTATTTCAACACAAGAGTTTTCATTTCCTCGTGTAGTGATTCTGCACGATAAATATTGCCATTAGGCCGTACAAACTGATCATGATTTACTGATTCCGAACTTTGAAATAACCACACGGATACAGTACCACTCTTACTAATATTCTGATAAAATCAAAAATATAATTATTATAAAATTTAACAGTTTCATGGAAATATTGTTACAGCCGACGTCCACGCGTGTTCTTTATGATCAATAATCTCAATCTGGGCTCCATTTTTTCATATTTCGGTTTGTATAAACATTCTCCGGTTAATGTCTTCACCGTAATCGGAAATCTTTTAAAAAAAATTCTAAACCAGCCACGTCTTTGATAGACGCTCCGGTATCTGTAACTGTTTCTGCCCACTCATCTATTTTTTTACGTCGTAAATCCGTTAAACCTTTTCTGCGTATCGCATTTGTAAAGTGTTCTGTAACTCGCTCGGCTACACAATTTAGCCTTGACGAAGTCGAAGATGACAGTTTTATCAGTTTGAGATTATCAACACTAGGTTTATCATTTAGCGGATACATACTATAAACAACTGCAGTCACAGGATATGCTCGTTCATAATATGGTTTGTCAATACCAGTCAACGCTCCTGGTTTGGAATTGTTATTTAACATGACAATATTATTTCCAGTGTGAAGTCGGACAAGGCCACATTTGTCACGGATAATCCAGGAGTCGTGGTCTGTCTGCACAATAAATTTTATTAGAATAAAATATCTTTGATCGTCGAGATGGTTAATAATTGTTGCTGCTCGCTCGTCATTCATTCTAGCATCGACAACACTTGTGATTCTGAATGTTGACCAGACACGATCCCGCCATCCTCACGAAATTCCTTCTTGGCTTCAGGGATACGATCAGTTATATCCCTATTCGTTAAAGCCAGATCTTGCATCTAAAAACTAAATTTAGGTTTTGGCAGTTTGTCAAGATCACATCTGGTTCTAGAGGGTTTCATTACAGATAATCTCTCAAATTCCTCCATATTATAATTAAAGCAAATATATATTTAAATTGAAGTATAAATATTTATATATCCTTATCCAAACAAACAATGAATGCAGGTTGTTAATGATAGGCTATACAGTTCCTTGTAACAATGCTTGCATAAATGAATTCTGTGGATACCGCATGCAAAGTCGCAGTGGGAGTCTAGGACCAAAACCGTGCTTGAAGTGTGGTGTTGGGGTTAGAGTAGAAACCCAATTGTGTGTGCAATGCGGTGGTAAAAAATGCAGGGAGCTGAAACGATATTATGATACAAAAAATAATGCCGGCAGATATCCCATAAAATATGCCGAAAACTATCTAGTCAGATTTTCAAAATAATCATTTAAACAAATAATATTATTATATAAATGGAACAAAATGAGCTTGTGAAGCATCCCATCATGAAGACTTATGAGGCATCTCGTGATGGTGTAATCAGAAACTGTCGACTAAAAAGACCAGTCGGTTTTGTCACTAATACTGGCTATCTCATGTTCAATACCAAGGGATATAAACATTATTACTCACATAAATTTGTGTTTGAGTGCTTTCATGGAATACTCGAAAGGGTCTTATGATAGATCACATTAATTCAGATTCAAAGGACAACTCTTCAAGTAATTTGCGAGCTATTACACAGAGTCAAAATTGTAAGTCTGGAAATACTGGCGGTCAACGATACGCAAAAGCTATTAAGTCTGTGAATGTAGAGACAGACGAAGAAAAATATTTCCTTCGACATATGCAGCTGGCAAATATTTTGGTATTGTCCCATCTTCAGTACAATGTGTTGCATATGATATAACCAAATCAGCGTTTTCAAAAACATTTCAATAGCGGATAACATTTAAATAAGTCGCCACTCCTAAATAGAACAAGAAAATATTTTTTGACTTAATTGAAGGGAGATAACTCTGCCTTCTCCGCTAGAGTAATTAAGCAGTCATCTCCCTTGTTATTACGTAATATTACAGACCTCCCGCCATTTTTCTTTTTGTGTCATCGTAATCTTAATTTCTTGTCCTGCTTGACTTCGTCTGTTCATGATGTGCGTCTCTTGCATGTTACTACTTCGTCGTTGATAATTTCAGAAAAATAATAAATATATCGTTCATGAATTTGATGTGTAATTGTATATATATGAACTGTGTGAATGAATACCAGTACACATGTACTTTAACCCGGCATAAATGTATGTAAGATCGTAGATCTCACGATTTATTTTATATGAGTGTTTGGAAATTAAAATAAAATCCACGCAGCAGTACTAATCACTTGTAGGAATTTCCCGTTAGATAACTTCATAATAATTTCTGAAACGTACATTAGTAAGGAGAGTACGTGGCGCAGTATTAGAGTGTCGAATTCTCGTACTCGAGGTCTTGAGTTCTATTCCCATGACTCACACATTGTGGATGGATGGCGGTATGATGCCAATTTTTCCTGATAATAGTGAAGGGGTTTCCAGCCCCTGCACACTTCCTCACCACGTCAAACACGGGATGGGAGTTGTTTTTCACTCACCCCGGGGTTTGATGGGGGGGGGGGGCGATATACATGAAATTAAAAAACCTAGACAGCTCTCTAAATTTCTAAAATTTCGGTTCGTAATGCTCGTACATTGAGGAATTCGCCTTGATTCTGTGAAGGGAGTGTGTCTATGAAAATTGACAATTAAATATTGGAGCCCCTCAAAAATAAACAACAGAGTGATGTGAGCTCTTAACCTTGTGACCTCACTGAAGGGTACCCCACACAAGAACATTCAGAAAGAATGTCGCCAGAAGAAAAAATTCTCATGAGGTGCCTGTGCAAAAACAAAGGGTGCCCCATAACTGCCATAAGAAAGGCATCAATGGAAGGACCCTAAGGACCGCATGGTAAAGGATTTACTGGCAATGAAGGGACCCCGTGGAATGGTGACCGATTATCATCGCTACTGTTAATTATTTGATTATTTGTATTATTCTGATTTTATTATTAATATTTTTTTATTATTCTGATTAAAATTTTTATTTTTATTCTGATTTGTTTTAATATTCTGATTATTATTATTTTCATTCTGATTTAGATTTTATTTTAATTCAGAAATATTTTTTATTATTCTGATTCTATTATTATTATTAATATTTTGATGCAGAAACATTTTTTATTGTTCTGATTATATTATTCTAATTCAGAAATATTTTTACTATTATTATTCTATTATTCTGATTCAGAAATATGTTTATTTTTATTTTGATTCAGAAATATTTTTATTTTGTTCTGATTCAGAAATATTTCTATTTTTATTCTGAATCAGAAATATTTTTATTTTTATTCTGATTCAGAAATATTTTTATTATTAATATATTTTTATTTTAAACAGATATTTATTATATAGTGAATCCTGAAAATATTAATGTTATTATTTCTGCGAATAAAAAATTAGAAAATGACGGTATAAAAATATCTGATCAGCTTAATCCTGAAAAAATTATTTGTGATTTTTAATCATTACTACAACGAAAATCTGAAAACAGATACACACTTCCAGCTGATTATAGATTCATAATGTTGATTCAACAGGCAATGATGCAATCCCTGGCGATAGTTACGGATGCGCAGGTGAGACTATTTGTTCCCCTCCCAATTGAAAAAATTAGATCGGAATTGTCTCACGAATATGAAACAAAAAAGATTGTGAATGCTGCTATAAAACAGTTGAGAGAGATTATGATCAGCGATAATTGTGAAAGTGAAGGCGCTGCCACCAGTGACTGCAGTGAGAACGAAATCAACACTGCCACCGTGACTGTGGCAAAACCTACAGTCATGAAGGAGTAATTTATTTCTGACTACAGTAAAAAAAAATATTTATTTTTATTTAGTCAGAATCAGATTCAGATAATTTATTGGACAGATTATTTTGTTTATCTGGTGTTCTACGAACGCACATACAGATTTATATTTAGTCATTCTGATTTCAAATCCAGAAGGTGTCCAGCTTGGTCAGTAAGTTTGAAATGTATCCTTGATAATATTGGATTATGACATCTCAGATAAACAGGGTTAATTGGTTCTGATACAATCAAATATCCTTGTGGGACTTGTGGCGTAAATGTATATAAAATGTATCCCTGCTGAGTCTGGCTGGATTTTCAAGATCAACTTGATAACTGCCATCAATGGCGTCACAAACGATATTGACGGCGATCGTCGATGTTATATTTACAATACCTGGTGAAACGTGGCGGCCATCACCGTACGGATCATTGTTGTGTCTAAAAATAGTTGGTGGTGGTTGTACTCATTTCCATGTTTCAAGAATTTGTGGAAAATTATCATTGACGATTTCATCGATTGTTTTTCCTGTATCGAACTCAAGATCAGGTAAAAGTATGTCATCGCTCTGTTCATCGATTGATGTCTTATAATATTTTAAAATTAACTGTCTAAATTCATTGCCAAATTTTATATTATCAACGATAATTTTATTAGCATGTTTTGGGTCAGGAGAACATGCATTAGATGATTAATATTTTCAATGATCTGCTGTTTTATATCTTCGTCGTAATGTTAAGTTATAGAAGTAAACAAATGTATTATATTGCTGTATGTTCGAATGTATTCAGACTCAATTGTATTTTTTAAGGAATTAATAAAATCTACATCGAATTTTTTTGGTCTCAGGAATTCTTCTGAACGTAAAAAGAATCTGTTATTCGAGGAAAACGTTTACCGTCACTTCTGACGATGTATAATCCAGTGTTAAAATGTGTCCATGGTTTTTCTTCTCGATATTTCGGAATATTTGTAGATGATTGCTTCGATGAAAGAAATTCATCTTTCATCAGTGTTGATACTACATAAACTGGTGGTATTTCAGGCCAACCTAATACAGTTCTAATCGATGACTGATATATATCAACGGCATAATCTGGAGAATTTACTTCAATAGCCGCAGACAACGTTGGTTCGTGAACTGTTATGGCTATCTTGGATTCTCTTCCAGTAATAGATTTAATCCGGCGTTGAAATTCATCGTTGATCGTTTCGATTTGATAACTGCCCGTGGGAATAATGACTACTTGCTAATCTGGAGTTCCGTCGGTTTTATTTTTATTTACAAATACTAATGAGTTATTTGGTTGTAGTCCACTAAATGATTTTGATTTGATATTCGGCCAACTATAATAAACTCAAAATTGTGCCAGCGCTATTTCGTTGACTGGAATTGCAGTTGGGAAAATAATGCTAAATTCAGGATTAGTTGAACTCACTGATATCATTGTAGTTTTTGGCGACGTTGTCGTGTTGACATTATTTATAAATCATGATTTTAAATTAAAGGTAACCCTGAACCCCTGATTCATAAATCCCTGATTTGTAAATCAGGAGCATTTCTGCGAATTCCTGATCTGATATTATCCCGTCGCTAAGCCCTGATGATATCAACGATGATAATTTGGCGTGTGCTGGTGTTGCCGCTGATAGTAACATTTGATATTTATGTAATTTATCAGCCGCACACGTAGATATCTTTTTTGCAATTATATTAAAAACACCAGCAATTGTTGTTGTGGTTGAAACACAAATTGTTACAACTACTGGCGATGCCATTATTACTACTGATAGTAATACATCGATTCCAGCGATTACGGCAGATTCAGAATAAACAATTATATCAGTTACAACGACACGTCTATGATATTTTTTAATTTTTCTGTATACTCGTCTATGATATTTTTCAGATGGGCCTGTAACAAACATATTTGTTCGTATCTGTATTTGTTTGCCGATATATACTCTTTATTAAGTAATTAACTGAGATGTTTCAGCGACAAATTCCAGACACCACCTGTAAGACGTTCCAGTATAAACGTTCCTTCGGTATCTTTATTTAACACAATAGATACGGTTCCAGAAACATTATTGGTGGAATGACGCTATGGAAATGTGGTAAATATCCTAAATGTTGCAGCGCTGAACACGGACAGCCTACACACATCAGTTACTTCCGCATGTGTGTTTGATAGTGTTATTTTGCTGTGTCCATGTTAATGATCCTGATGATAGCGTGTATACGATATTGTTAATCTGTTTATGCGGAATTTTAATCAGACTAGTTTTATTGACGATATCAGGAATTCCACTGATAATATCGTTGAGTCTCGCGTTAATGTCAACAAGTTTAGTATCAACAACATTTGGATTTCCAAAGAAATCATCTGCGGTTTTATCGAGTTTTTGAAAATTTCTACGAGCATTTAAAAACATATTTACAAGAATGTCATATTCAGATCGCAGTGTGGTTAATTTGGTACCGATTGTATCTACATATTTCTTTGTTTCGGTATCCTCATCATTTGTTGGATCTTTTAAAACAACGATTTTATTTCCGTTCATGTTGAGTTCACCTGTCATGTATCACCGGTGGATTTTAAACGATCAGCAACACCTTTTTAATTCATCTCTGACAGTTGCGATTGATACATTTGAGTCTCTGATTCTACCTCCATCAGTAAATACTGGAATATTATCCGTGGTAGCACCGAGAACTCAACGAATTATATCAATCCATTTAATATTACTCGCCTTTAAAACACCGTATTTATCCTGAAAAATAACCTCGTCTCGATCAACTCCAGAGAGGTTCATAATATCAGCAAAGATCGTCTTTGGTAGCGTACTTTGATAAATAGATATCATCTTTTTTTTTCTTCCTGTCAGAGACAGGAGAAGGTCTTCCATAAATATCAACCTTTATATTTTAGCTATTTATCTAAAACGTTTGACGTTGATGTATATTCATGTACAATTTTATGAGGTGCATCGAAAGATTTTGAAATAGCATCGAGTACAGCGAGTACGTCACGACCACATATCGGCATATCCGTTAATTTTGGTGTTGGTAATGTTGAATACCAGATTGGTGTATTGAGATCATTAACATATTCTAAAACTTCCTTTGGTGGTGCCAACCCAAAAGAATCGAAATAAACAATTCCACGTGGATTAATCGAGTATGCAACCCAATGAATACCTGGACCAGAGATTTTATCGAGGTTTATGATACCGGTTTCAACATTGCTTGGTTTGTAAGGTAACTGATCACGCATAAAGACACCTCTGAAATTTTTAATATTTAATTTTTTAACAGCATCAAGTAAATCAAAATTGGACATAGGGAGAATCAACGAAATGTTCCTGGCAGTCTTAAACCCTTTCCGTACCGAGTTCCTGCAATCTTAGACCTAATCTGTGAACGGATCGTCTTTTTTTAAATTTCTTTTCCTGTTGCTTTCTGTAATGCCATTCCAGCAGCGGTTCCAACAGCGCCAAGTGCAGCTGCTTTTGCAACAGCTTGGGCTGCAGTGGCTATCAACGTTGGTATAGCTGCAAGAAGTGGAAATATAACACCCGTCTTAGCGATGTCATTAATGGCTCCCGCAGAAAGATCAAGTAGGATACCTTTCTTTGTTTGGCTTTATTGAAGTGCTTGAGTTGACGTTTGTCAGTGATAGTTTATTTGAACCGCCTTCGATTTGTTCGTTGTAAAATCACTCTGAGATATCTGTAAACCAGAATCAACATTCTGATCACGCCCCATAAACGTCATTAACAGATGATAAATCACGTGCTACATGGTTGTGATCAAAACTCAATAATACTTCTTCGGATGGTTCATGATGCCCATTTATCCTTAAAGAAACTTCACTAACTCCAAGCGTGTCAAATATCATTGAACTTCGTGTTTGTGTGTTTTCTCGTGCATTTTCCTGAAATGCGATGAATATATGTCGCGGTGCAGAAACACCCTGCTGTGTTGATATTTGCCACGTGAATAAACCAACAACTTCACTTGAAATACTGTCTGTTGTCATAATCAACCATGACAATGTTGATTTACCACCTTGATCCATGAAAGAGAGTAACCATTGTTATTCGGCGATCGATGGAGTCATTACTGGCATCCACAACGAAAGTTTTGTTAGTCTTACTATACCTGCACCAACTGAGTCGGGTAGCCAGATTGCATCATTATCGTTGTCTTTTCTAACAAGTACAACTGAATGCTTGGCTCCGAAAGTAACCTTTCTGATATTTCTGCAGAATTCAAATACATGCGATAATGGAATTACACATGAAAAGTCTTTTTCATCAGTTAACATCGATCTGCGTGCTGCAGATCCTAAGTTGAAATTTTCATTCATTGAAGCAACGTCGGTTTCAGCTGCATTTTGTGTTACATTTCTACTTTCTGGATGATCAATTGTGTCCTTTGCAAACAGCATTGACGGACCAGCTGATCTTGAGTAATCATCGCTTCAAGGCCAAGTATCGGTGTGGCAATATTGACGTTTTCCAGGCATGATTCAATGTGTCTTCCGTCAATCATGACTGTGGCGCTTTTAAATAACGCCATACTACCATTGTTAACAAAATCAGGTCGATCTAAAATTCCATATGCTGTACCATCTGCTTGCAAAAGCCTGCCTTCTACTTCAGTGAATGCTTCAGCGGGTAAGAAATATCTGCTTGTATCCTGAACTTGTAATTCAATTTTTTCCCGCTGATTTGGCTCACGTGCGTTATAAGAATAATACTGAAAGTCGCGCACAGACTCATCTTTGAGTACTGGTGCGTACATGTCGAATGCTGGATCAGATACACGTTTGAACATCTTTATTACAATTGCTATCGTCTAACACGAAGACCACTTCCCGCTATTAGACTAGCAGTTATTTTTTTTTTTTTTTCCTTTTTATCAGCCAACTCTGCTATTTTTTGATTTGCAGTTTGATTTATTATTTTACTAACATTTGCAGGCATAATTTCAGTGCTGAGTAATTTTACTAGCTGAGGTTTTCGTCGTATCAATCGTGCTAGTCTATCCTTAATTGCTGAGAATGCTTTGCTGGCAACATCACCAACAGCACCAATACGTTTTTCACGAACAACATCAATAACTTTCATTCCCAGTTGTTTTATAATCGGTGTTGCTTTTGAGGCTATCCTTCTGAATAGACCCTGAATAACATCACCGAGTCCATCACCGTATATCGCCGTATAGGTTGGTAAACTCGAATTTATCACCCTGACCATTACAGGTCCACGTTGAGCATTTTGTATGATTATCGTATGATAGTCATTGTATCTAATTGTTTAATCACTGCGGTAATCATCAACTATTTCATCGATGAGGGACCGATAAACTTTAATGTCCATAATACCGCCTGTAAATAATCTTTGACAAATCGACGTTATTTCATTGATGACTTCTGGGGAATTATTACCGGCTCGTTTTCTGCCAGTCAGAATTTCTAATCTGTCTACGTTGGCAAGGACGTTATCGGGACATGGAGCAATAAGACCACTTCCCCTAGTACCTATACCAATACCACTTCCAGTATCACTTGGGGCGTCCTGCCATCTTTCTTCATCACATAAAATTGGACTGGTTATTTTTTGTTGTTGCTGTGGTTGTTGTGGTTTTTATTGTGGTTGTTGTGGTTGTGGTTGTGGTTGTTGTTGTGGTTGTGGTTGTTGTTGAGGTTGTTGTTGTTGTCATTTTTGTAATTCTAAAAGATAGTTATCTATTCCATTAATAAATGCAATATATTTTGGATCACTATTTCGGGCCTGATCAACTCCGTAGTGTATACGAAATATCCATTTGTACCAAGCTTCACGACCTACAACATCATCAGCGTACTCAGTTTCAAATTTAATTTTCGATTATCAAAACTTATGGCGGCAAATGCAGGTAATTCTCTCATGCTATCAAGTTTGTTGATGCGTTCAATACTGTCTTCGGTAAATTTGTCATTCACATAAATTTTGCCTCTTGCTTGTTCTGGTTCTACTACTGGTTCTGGTACACGTTCCTTCATATCACCTATTTCAGCACAAGCTCGGTCAATACCTTCAAGTATTTCTTGCATTGGTTGAGCAGCAGCTATTTCAGCAGGAAGTTGTAGGGTTCACCCTCTCTGCTGCTAAGTGTGACTAATGTAATTAAACATTGATTCACAGTGGTAGGCAAAGACTTTACATGAGGATGTCTGATACAAAAGTAAATATTTCACTGTGAAGTATGTGATGGAAGATTCAGTCAGTGTGGATATCTGAAGTGTAAATGAGAATGCATCCAGAAGAAAAACAGTTTAGTGTGACATGCAGTGGAAGGTTCAGTCACCATGTTTGTTTAGAGGAGCATATGATGTTACATAGTGAAGAAAAGCCTATTCATGCTCCCTGGATATACTGAATAATTGAATTCACCTCCATTTTATTTATTCACATCCTGTGATACGAAATACACAGTCGCTGATAACTGTTGCACATGTTCTATTGTTGCTAAACCGTTTATGTGGCTAAGCGACCAAACTTATCATCCTATCAAAATGCTCCAAACAAAACTCTGCTATAATTAAGTATCTTAACCTTGCTATATGGGACAAACACCCCAAATTTTAAATGTTTCCTTTTCACGTCAAGTTAGTTGTGAATCAATGACCAAGTATCCTATCTTCAACAAAATAACAGTTGGAGGGTAACTGTCCATTTGCCTTTCAAAATATTACTTGTCAGATCCTAGCAGTCATTTACTTGTAACTCTCGTAACAGGACAGAAAAAGTAGATATTTAAATGGCAATTTCGTTTATTATCTGAATAATAACTAACATAAATCAATTAGAACTACATAATGAATACAAGCAGCTTCAGCAACAGTCAGTATATTTAAGACGTATATAAAATGTGTCCGTTTATCGTGTACTTGTAATCCATCAAGTAGCAACCGCAAATATTACATAAGGAATTTGCAAATATTCTCGTGTGAAACATTTTTTTTAATATTTTTTTAAAACTCTTAGTGACCATTTGCAATTAGCACAAAACAACAATAGATATATCATTGTTTTGTGTTACATTAAATTTATATCAACGCCTCATTAGGGTTGAAAATCTAATTCATGTAAAAGGACGGACAAGCAAACTTTTTTAAATACATGAAATATTTGAGAGCCAGCAATTGACATGTTTTGTGCTGGCAATAGCTGGACCACATCTTTTGGTAATATTTTATATTTAGCCTTTTTATTGCCCTTTAAATTTGACAACTTTCTTGAAAAGTTTGGCTGCCGATGATAATTGTGATGTAATCTAAAACAGTTATTTATGTACAATGCATTAATTATTTAGTATGTTGGGTCTGTAATGTGTTAGTACATGTATGTAGTTTTAAATATTGATGTAGCCCTAGATTTATATTGTGTTGCATTATTTCATTTGCAGCATATGATGCTGATTCTTTATGCACCTCTTGGATTTTATGCATGCTCAGTGGCATGCCGACTTGCTTAGGGTGACTTCTGAACTAAGCACTTGATGTCAAAAGAAACCTTTTGGTCCTTCTTGTTCATTTGATGCTACTGTTGCTATTAAGTCTCTTGACCGTACTCAATAAATAATAAAATAATAAAATAAGATAGAGACAAAAAGTTATACATATAATTATATTGTTATAAAGGATATACATTTTATTAATTTAAAAAAAAATACATTTTTTTTAATCAATGAATTGTATATCCTTTATAACAATATAATTATATGAATGACTCTTTGCCTTTATTTTATTTTATTATTTTACTGATTCAGTTTCATTGGAGTTTCGTGTATCTTTTAGATCCTGTCATATATATATATATATATGTGTGTGTGTGTGTGTGTGTGTGTGTGTGATTGTTCTGATAATGCATATCGTTTATGACGTTACTCAATCACGTAATTGTTATTTTAAAATATAAAGACGTCATTCGTTTCTTTCAAAACATTTTATGCCTGAAGAAGCATGTATTTAATGTGAAACTAGTTGCTCAGAATCATCGGCGTTTGTGTTGTATTTTTTTAATCCCAAGACCGTACTCAATATAAATTCATTTTTAAAAAAATCAGATTTTAAGCAATGGAATGTTGTATTGTGTAGCAAAAGACAAGAATTGTGATTGCTAATTCTGATCAATTAATGTTACACGAGATAAACGTATGTTAATTAGAAGTCATCAAATTATACACAATCCTTAATAGATAATGCTGTATTTATTTCAGTTTAATTAGGTGCATGTGAGTGTTATCTTCATAAAATATCTATACACAAGAATCACCAAACAGAAATCAAGTTTTATGTCTGCCATTTTTGTTCCATCTGTGTTTACATGTACGTGATTTGCACACTGGTTATTCAGAAATCAATATTTTGTACTGCCAAAATACCAGTAGGATAAATTTATATAGAATTTCAGTTATATTTACTAATGTTACAGCTGTTGATGCACAACAATATAACATGGACGAACTACGTGGGCTGGTTTCGGTGTCGTTCATAAATGATAATAAAACTATTTTCTTTTCTTTTTATGTACAGACAAATAATGTCGCATAGTGATCTGTCGGGGGGGGGGGTATTGATATGACAGAGGAAATTAATAATTAACAAACACATATTTATGTCAAAACTGTCTTTATTTTCACAGTAGGATTGCAACGATGTTCCCTTTACACTAAAGAGCGGTGGTTAATTAGATTTGGCTATCGTTATCTAGAGGATGACCTCCCTCTATTGTATTGCCCGGTGTGAGTGGAAAGATAGAACGTCAACAGAGAACTGAGGATAGCTATTGAAAATAAATAATACAGTAGACCATTTTTAATGAGATCCTCATGAATATTATTGTATCGAGAAAACGAAGCTAAGCTAGGCAGATCGCGACTATACTGCATATAATATATTATGTAGATTCCTTTTGCGAGAGATTATATTATATTGATCGCGGCTGTAATGGATGTAATGTATTTTATTTTCATTGTTTCCGTTTGCGTAAGAATATTTTTTATTATAGAATTACCACTGTATATATTATAATGACGAAAACTTACTTGATATGTCCCTTTCTCGTAAACGTAAGTTGATTTGCATCCTATCTTGAGTGTCCTTTTTCTCTACAGCACACAAAATACAAGTTAACGATAGAAAAAAGAAATTATTTAAAGCACGAATTTTGTTTTTGATTAGGTATGGTTTAAATGTACAGCTATGATCAATCAATGCTGTGGTCAAAACACTCGGTCAGAATAAAACATTTTCAAAATGTGCATACTGACACAAACTGCCCTTTTAACCAACCACGCCCCAAAACCAGTAGAGACTTTGTGGTGTGCTTTAAATAGTTTTGGGTATATGTCGGTATGCTTGCATTTTAATTTGTATCAGAAGTACACAACCTGGTTTTTGTTATAGTGCTTGCTCCTTTTAGTGCCTGGGGTGGGAGGGACTGGGATTTTCCATTTAAATGACATATTTTTTCTTTTCTGAATCATTTGTCAACTGATAATATGGATATACGATTTTATTCATACGAACACATTTTTTTCTGTTTCAATAACAGACTGGCAGTTATATATTTACCCACCAAACAGCAGGATTATTTGTTCAAAGCTGTTTGAAAGCCACACACACACACACACACACACACACACACACACACACACATATATATATATATATATATATATATATATATATATATATATATATATATATATATATATATATATATTTATTTTTTTTTTTTTAAACAATCAAAGCACCCTGTCCCCAAACACACAAATTGATCCCTTATTTATGTGAACTTCTTCATTGATTATAATTAATATTATTTTTGTGGTGTTGGTAGATGGATGAATTTTAACACCCAATATGTAAATGCAGACATTAGATAAAGTAAACATAATAGGGAAGACTTGTGTCTAAACAATATAAAATTTTGTCATTTTATGTATGGGATATTCTATTAATCTGTTTATTAAAATAATTTTCTCTTTAATTTTAAGGAAACCTTTATCTGCCATAATTTGGTCCCCTTGTTCTAACAAATCTATAAGCTGGTGCCTAGCTTAGCCTCGTTTTGGATTCGTTGACCCAGGGTCACATGAATACATGAATACATTCTAAGAATGGTCAATGCCGATTGAGACAGACCTGGCTCCCCCCCCCCCCCACAAGCAACCACTCGACTTAGCAATGGCAGTAGTGACAGGTCCAAATTAATGAATATTAGCATATGCACGTAGTAAAAGTCCATACATACTACGTATATACCTATAATTAACATTAATAACAATATTTAATAAGATAAAGTAAATATATTAGGCTATAGCATTACACATGAAATTTTGACGATCCAATAGTGGATATTATAAAAAATTAGATAAATATGATGGGTATTAGATAAATATAATTATTTGGAATTTGAAACCATCAACAACATGGTGGATTCAATATTGGTAATAACAATTAGGAAGTCCCCCAAGTAAAATACTATAAATCAGTCTAAGCCCAGGACTGATACGGCCAGCCACACAAGGTGGCAGCATAATTTAATATCAATATTTATATAGGGCCTCAGTTTAATAATTATTAGGTCAGTTTAATAATTATTAGGTGGTCAATAACCCAAACCATCAGCCCTCCTCCCCCGCTCAAGGCGGACAAAATAGTATAGGTAATTATTATTTACACATGGCAAGATTGGCAATTAATAAGACTCTTGAACCATTAGAATTAAGAAATATAAGGTGGTTAAAACCCAACACCATCAGGCCATTCTAATAATAATAATAAATTAAATTATTATATAAGCCATGTATATTACAACTATTTAAACCCACCGGCGGACCCCATTTATTGGAGTTTAAGATAATTATATACAATAATAGTACACCAATGTAATTGAATCATATGTAATTTATCCTAGTTATCCATTACCATAGAGATTCAATTCTTTCCATTACTTATTAACAACCTCTGTCATTTATCACTCATCGTTCAGCACCAAGTGAAGTGGTGTAATATATATTATATATTCATTTCTTTTACTTGATCTATAAATATTGGAAATTATAAGGTGGCTTCATCGCAGCCATCAGGCCCAGTTGCACAAGTGGTAATGATCGAAAAATAAAAATTTAAGTTATTTATGCAGGACCCCAAAATTAGAATTATAAAGTGGTCAAAAATCCAGTGGCCATCAGGCCCCATCGTACAATGCAGCACCTAAATTATTCATAGGAATTAAGGCATCAAATTAATTATATAAGGTGACTAACACCCAAGTCATCAGGGCCCCCGAACAAGGCGGAAAATAACTTTATCTATTTATATAGAACTTCAAACTATCAAAATTATAAATAAAACCCAACTTAAATAAAGTAGGACGTATTACTAACTGCACACACACACACACATACTTGTATTCATATACTTGTGAGGACCTTGACATATGACTACATTTCGAGGACCATAAGAAGGAATGCAAGTATAGGTTAGAAATTTGAAAGTAAGCTTAACTGCAACCCAGGCCACATCTGTTTCACTTCCGTTTTGCCGTATAGTTCTTTAAACATTATGAGGACTACTCTTACTTTACCATCATTGTGAGGACTAATTACACACAATCATATACTACCATCAACCTGAGAACCTGAATATTGTTTTCTCTTATTGTGCCTGTCCTGCAAAAGCATGAGAAGATATCTATTTAAAAGCTCAAGAACTAATTTCTCTGCAATTAAAACTATAGACAGACAGATACATGCGCTTAAATGTTCAAATCTCTTAAAAATATAAGTTTAAGTTATTTTGCCGAAAACAACACCGCAGGAACTGTTTAGCAACTTCGTGACCTCTTTTACTGACACAATTAAAAATTGCCATCAAGTTGTCAAATGAGAAATATCATTACAACAAAAATATGCATCAAGTCTAGTCAGTGCACAATTAAAACTTAAGAACATCAAACATATCTAAATTGTCAATTCATCTATTAAAATAGAAAATAAGATTTTAAAAAATTTAGGTTGACACCAAAGCAACACAAATGTTTGCCCATGGCAAATTCACTGAAACTGAAGTTGCATTTGGGAAATTTATTTGACCGATTATATGGCAATATATCACAACTAAAGTTTAAATATTAGGCAGAATAAAACGGGATGTTAAGTAAATTGCGTTACATTTGTTTTACAGTTAATCTTTTTTCTTCCCTTTTTTCTTTGTTTATGCCTGAAAACCATATGCCCATAATTAAAGTTATCAAACACGTGTGTAAATAGTAAATGAAGATAAATATGTGTCCGAGAAAAGGAAGAGTTAGAATGCAGATATATGCATGTGTATTTACATAGATCAATATATTATGGCTTTGAAATAGCTAGAATTGAGAAAGAGAATATAGAAAGAAGGGGTGGGGTAGGTAAAATACGTTGAACTGAAAAATTAAATATTTTTCTTCGAAATGGTTCATTTGATATGCTTTTGGAAACGTTAAGTTAACTTTTCTACGCCTGGATGTTCTATCAGATCAATATGTACAGTAATGAAAGCTAGACTTTATGGAATATTTTTTTTCTTCTTAAACTAAATGATTTTAGAATGCTGACTTATCCATTTGCTTAACAATAATCATCTAGTCACCTTCAAGTCGGGGACATGCATTTAAACTATCTCTGACTAGCTGACTTTTGAAAAGGAGTTTAGAATACTTATTTTTATTTGTCTACTTCTTTTCCAAACAATAAATAGTTACCAGCCGTCTGTAATTATCAAGTAAACAATCAGACAATAGATGATAAACACCGATTGGGTTGCTAGTATTTAGGTTGACTGATTAGGCATTTAAAGAAAAAGAAATGGCTATAATATTATGGATAAGTGCTTTATTAAGCATACCTGTAAAATAAATCTCACATGAGTTACTGTATTAAGATATACATGTATTACCTAAATACCTTCAAATCGGCGGCATGCATCAAAATAATCTTTGAGAAGGCGATTGTTTCGTGTCTGGAAGCTTGGCATATAATGCAGCCCCAAAACTTTCCGTGGCTCCGTTAGGGCTTAAAGTCCGCGAATCCCTAGCATGAACGCTGTATCAATGATATACCATGAGATGTAGAACTTTTTCGCTAAAGAAAAAGAGGCTTGCCGAATTATCCAGATCACACACACACACACACACACACACACACACACACACACATCACAGTACATGTCGTATAATGTCGACATGGTATGCAACTTTCTGTCTTTGATTATAAAAATCATAATGCAACTGCACACATACTGTTACAACGAACCATATTCTTGTAGGTTACTTGGTCTAAGTTCAATTTCAAGGTTTTCATCCAGCCCAAATTCTTTTCTCTATCACCCCAGGTTTCTGAGTATTTTGACGCTGACGCATGAGAGGGAAGGGAGAACGGAAAGCAGAGAGAATTGCGATGAAATTGTGTACCATATTAAATTCATTTAGAAAACGAGGATTATTAATAGTTTTTATCGTTATTTTCATACGTCACTAGTGATTAATGAGTGGCCAGCACACAGTTGCAAGGGCGCAGTTGCAAGAATGTTTATATATGCGAATTATTGCGTCATGGGCGGATCACAATTCGATATACCAACAGTATTGGTATATCAAATAGCTTTATACCAACACTTTAAAAGATATTTTTAATTATATATATATATATATATATATATATATATAT